>PVJI01009942.1:0-62820 GCA_004026765.1 Micronycteris hirsuta | reverse complement strand
TGAGCATCTTTTCATATGATTCTGGGCCCTCTTTATGTCTTTTTTCGAGAAGTGTCTGTTCATGTCTATTGCCCATTTTTTAATTGGGTTTTTTGTCTTCCTGGAGTGGAGTCGTATGAGTTCTTTGTATATTTTGGAGATCAGACCCTTGTCTGAGGTATCATTGGCAAATATGTTTTCCCATACGGTTGGTTCTCTTCTTATTTTAATACTATTTTCTTTAGCCCCACAGAAGCTCTTTATTTTGATAAGATCCTATTTGTTTATTCTTTCCTTTATGTCCCTAGCTCTAGGGGACATATCACTGAAGATGCTGCTGCGTGGAATGTCTGAGATTTTCCTACCGATGTTTCCTTTAGTTCTATTTTCTTCTCCCAATAATTACAGAAGCTTGGGTTTGAAGGAGAGTAGAGTCATGGGCTTTTTTGTCGGAATCAATCAGAAAGCTGGTTAAAACACAGACTCCCTCTGGGCCACTGAATCAGACCTGGGCGAGGGACAGGGAACCTATGGTTCACAATGCAGCCAGGTTTGAGAAAAGCTGATCTAGTCCCTTAGCATTTGCAACCTCTGCAACATCCGGGTGAGGTGGTGTTCTCATCTATAAACAGCGCAGACAAGGAGAAAGAGAACTAGAAAGTGTGCAGGTTTTCATTATACTCTGTGTAGAACACAGGGACACTTAGGGAAAGCACCAGGGTCAGTCAGAAAGGTAGAGAGAGAGGCAGACGTGGGCAAGGGTCTTTATTGTGGTTTCTGAAGGAAGGAAGGAGTGGGGCAGGGCAAGCAGGGTTAGGGCTGGATCGTTTGAATAATTTCAGCAGTCTCTGGGGCAAAAGTCTCTAGTTGTCTGGTACCTGGCCCTGGAGTGACTAAGTCAAGTGCACAGTGAGAGCCCAGTAAAGGAAGTGACTGAGGGCGTGGACTTCATTGGCTATTCAAGAACTGAGCAGGCTCTAGCTAAGGCCTCTAAACTGGGTCAAGACAACCACTTTACACCCTTTAGGATGGTTACTATAAAAAGGAAAACAAATAAACAAACAAAAATAGGTAATAACAGTACTGACAGAGAAATTAGAATGCTTGTACACTGTTGGTTGGGATATAAAATGGTGTGGCCACTAAAGGAAAAAGTATTGTGGTTCCACAAAAAGATTAAAAACAATTATTATACAAGGTCTGTCTGGGAAAAAGTCCAGCCATTGTTAACGTAACAAGAATGGTTTGTGCGACATCCATGTAACCTGGCAGCCAAGGAGAATGGACTGGAATGCTCATGTGTGAACAGCGAGGACTCCACTGAACTAGTCAGTGGGGGCAATAGATGCCATTGAGTGAGCATGCGTACTGTGTGGCCATCACATTCAAAATGACTGAGCAAGTAGAGCAATCAATCTGCATCACATTTTCTGTCTTAAGCTTGGACATTCCTGTGCAGAAACTACTTGGATGGTTCAGAAGGCTGCAGCTATGGGCAACTGGTGATTGGCAGCTTCATCAGGACAATGTGCCCACTCATGCATCACATCTCATGCAGACTTTTTCGGGGAAATATCAAGTCACTCAGGTGACTCAGTCCCCCTACAGCCCAGATTTGGTGCCCTGCAACTTCTGGCTTTTCCCCCCCAAAACTAAAATCACTTTTGAAAGGGAAGAGATTTCAGACTGTTGATGAGATTCAGGAAAATACATGGAGCAGCTAATGGCGATTGGGAGAACTGTGTGAGGTCCCAAGGTGCCTACTTTAAAGGGGACTGAGGCATCATTGTCCTATGTACAATATTTCTTGTATCTTGTATCATCTTCAAATAAATGTCTCTATTTTTCATATTACATGGACAGATACTTTCTGGACAGGCCTCATATAATCCAGCAATTCCACTTCTAGGTATATACCAAAAAGGATTAAAAGCAGAGTATCAAAGACATATCTATTTACCCATGTTGTTAGCAGCATGATTCATAATATTCAAAAGATGGAAGCAATCCAAGTACCCATCAGTGGATGGATGGATAAGCAAAATGCGATATATACATACAATAGAACATTATTCATCCTTAAAAAGGAAATTCTGACACATGATACAACATGGATGAATCTTGAGAAAATTTTCTAGGTGAAATGAACCAGTCACTAAAGCACAAATACTGTATGATTCCACTTATATGAGTTACTTAAAGAGTAGTCAAATTCATAGAGACAGAAAGTAGAATGGTGGTTGCCAGAGGCTAGGAGGAATGCAGAATGCAGAGTTGATGTTTGGTAGGTAGAGTTTTAGTTTTGCAAGATTAGAAGTGTTCTGGAGATTGGTTATACAACTTCGTGAATGTATTTAACATTACTGAATTGCACACTTAAAAATGATTAAGATGATAAATTTATGTTATGTATATTTTACCACAATATTATAAAAATTCAGTCAGGCAGCACACACACACACTATTCCCAGTGGTTATTCCATCTCTGATTACATATCTCCAGGAAGACAGAGCTCACTGCCTCATCAGGCAACCCCATGCATGCATCCCCGACTATCTGACTGTGCAAATCTTCTCCCTGATACTCACACCTAACACTTGTCTTCCTGCAGCTTCTCCTCCTTAGTCCTGGTTTTCCTTTAGGGCCACATACACTAAGCCTTGCCCTTCTTCTGCAAGATGCCAACCCTTCCAGCATTTGAAGCCAGGATCCTCTCCCTTCTTGGGTTTTCTGGTTGGTCTTTATTTGTCAGGGATTCATGTCCCCTCTCCTCTTTTGTCCTTTGTCTGAGCAGGAGAGAGTAGTGGCTTGAGAAGATGCTCAGACCATACAGGGAGTAGCCAGGGAATCTGATCCAATGATAATAACCACAGCTACTAATCACTGAGCATTAGTTATAAGTCAGGCAAGTATCACACAGGTGCTTTACAGCCAACTCATCTCAACCGCATCACAATCCTATGATGTGGGTACCATTGTGCCTACTTTACAAATGGGTTAATTGAGGTTCAGAGGAGTGAAAATACTTGCCTAGGGTCATGCAGCCAGTACTCCAGAAGCTGGCATTAGAGTGCAGGGCTGCCTAAGTTCAGATGAGGATGCTTTCTTTCTATTTCCTGACCTAACGACCCTGGGTCATGACGGAGAAAATCAGTTTCTGAGCCAAAGCAAAGAGATGCCTGCCAGCCTGGAGAGCCCACTCTGGGCCCCCTCTGCAGAGATGACTCAAAGACTCAAATCTTTGCCGGTTTTATCTGTAAGGCTGGTGGAACTCCTTGTCAAACAACCAGGCATATTTTTGTCACTTTAAGAAATCAAGGCAATTTCTGCACTTGACAAAGGTAAAATCTTTCAAAGCTTTGGAGGACTGGGAAAGGGAATAAAAAAAAGACATTAATAGAATGACATATTTTTAGTGTAATACTTCATAGAAAACTCTGGGGGAAGAAAAAAATAAAATGAATGACCTAAATATATCTTTTTACATTGTGAGCTTCAAAGGAGTGAGTTGTGCTAGCTATCTGAGTTCCCCAAATCTGTAAAGGATTTGAATACAATGGGAACTCTCTGGTAAACAGTATCTGCCTGAGTGCTTGGTTGACTATTTTTGAGATGAGTGACTGTGAGCAAAATACTAAAACTTGCTGGTTTTCAGCTTCATAATCTGTAAAGTAAGGAAGGTGGTGCTAACCTCACAGAACTGTGGTGAGATTTATATAAAACTGATATACATATATAATTTATATTGAATACTTCTTACTTTTAATATAACATATATTATATATAACAAATATATTTGATATTTATATTAAATCCATTATATTTGATTGAAATATAAATTAATGGAATCAACAGAAAGCACAATACTTGATAGGCATGTTACCAAGAAAAATGAGAGTGTTTTCCTTTAATTGATTGGCAGGGCTTTTATTTAAAAATTGAGAAAATGGAAGTCATTTAGGAAGACTATTAAAATATCTTCTGCCACTTTGGCTCAGCTCCTGAGAACCTGATGAATATCCATTCCACACTAGGAGCCTCCTCCGTCTGGGCACTGTGGAGGGAAGCCTGGCGGGGGCACCGCGGGTATCAGGAGAGCAGGCCCTGCTTCTGGCTTCATCATAGGGGCAGATGCCACCCCAATAGCTGTGCTAATCCCTGCCTTCCTTACTAATAGGATTCTGACCTTGTTTAGGTGACCAGAGGCAATTTGCTAAGGGACTGTGGGCTCAGCTCTAGAGGGTGAATCATGATTGGTCAAAGCCAACCACGACAGTTTTATGCTTTTGTGCAGGTGACTGCTTTAGCAGTGGGCCCATGCATTAATTCTGGCCACTGAGACAAAAGGAGGGCTTCAAGAAAAGGTTTTCCTTTTTCTGATGAGAATCCCTTTCCTCCCTGACTCTCTCTGTATGGTAGAATGTGAGGATATCATGCCTGAAGCAGGGCAGCCTTCTTGTGACCATGAGGGGGAAAAAAAAATCAAGAGGACTGGAAAAGTGAACTCAGAGTGCTGAACTCATTAAACTGCTGAGTTAATAGACCTCAGAACTGCCACTCTGTAGTTCGTTTTGTGACATAGAAAAAAAACCCCATGTCCTCAGCTACTTTTACCAGGTCATATATTACTTACAACTAAAAGCTTCCTAAAGGATACAAACACAAATTCATTCTGTAACCCTTTCTGGGCCTCATTTTCTTCTTGTATTAAATTACATGGTTGGATTAGATTCATGTTGGGAAATGAGTAGCCCTTGGCCCAGATTCAGCCTGGTAGTTGTGTCTGGGTTTCCCTATACATCACACAAATCAAACACACAGGGGAAACATGACCCCTGTACTTCCTATAATTTTTCTAACTGCCTCTAGCCCTGTGGGATAGTGGTGAAAAACGGAAGCTTCTCAGTTAATCCTATCCCCACCTCTTCTGGGGTGAAGGTTCTCTGAACATCTTGGCTCCTTTCTATAAATGCTGAGGTCGGAGGTAAAGGAGTGGGGCTCACATGCTCTTGTGGCCTTAAAACTATGTGGTTTCCTCTAGCTCCGTTGTGGAAATGCAGGGCTGGTTGTGGCCCTAAGTCCTGCATAGTGTCTGCTAAGATGTAGCAGGTTTCTCTGGTTGTTTGGAATACTATGCTGCTTCCACAGCTGACATCTTTGGTCCTAAACATAGTCTCTGTGTTTTGCGACCTCTAATACAAGGTCTTTTCCAGCTGTCTCTTCTGCACACCTCTATATTGCCCCCTTGGGATATCTAGGGTATGAACAGGCACCAGGGAAGGAAGAATAGTACTTGGGCCTATTATCACGACACCTCTGGCCACATGCATACGATGCTCTCCTCCGGGACATACTGCCAAGCCGAAGGCAGAGCTTTCTGTAAATCTTGTCGGTTTTTAAAAGCAATGCCTAGAGGAGTGGGCTCTGGCATCCTATGTTCCTAGGGTCCCTCATATCTGTCTGGATCTCTCCATTACTGATTTCCCCACACCTCCTCAAGATACGGTTACATCGCAAAAGGTAGAGTTGAGAGATTAGTAAGAATCCTGATGTTTATCAACTTCCTCCTTTCTACACTCGCCCAGGACAACGGGCCCAAGTTTTTCTCATCTTTTTCCTGACTTCCTGTAGAAGAAAGTTCCTCTAATCAAATCCTCCTCCATTAGGACTCATGGTTTAATGGCAGACAGGTAAGAGACACTTCTAAACTAGAGACAACAAAAATCAATGGAACTTAAAAATCATATCATAGAACTATATTTAAAATCATTTTTAGTTTGTTGCCAATATTTTTAAAAAACTATAAGTTTCTCTATATAAATCCAGATTTTTATCTTTTCTTGAAAACCCAGAAGCTCTAGCAACATGGAACTCACATTCTTTCACAGCATAATAACTGGCTTGAGCTAAGTAGAGTCTTCCTCCCTTAAGTGGTGCATGTACTATCTAGTTCTTTTCAGTCTGGGCATGCCCCTTTGCCTTGCACCTTGACTGCATCTGATTTATCCACCCACATTCTCTTTCTAGACCCTGAGACATTTAACTTTCTAAGATCCATTCCTCTCACACAACTCTGGAGCTCTATGATCAACACCTCTTTCACGCCCCCCTCCATGCCTTGTACCATGCTAAGCACAGCCAGGAACTATAACATACTATGGCCTGATAAAACTATGATCAGTGTATAAATATAGAATATATAATAGGTAATTATATAATCCAGTCAAATATGTACAAGCCTTCAGAAAACCTTCTAAGAATGCCTGGACACTTCATTTCACTTCCGTTCTTTAAATCAGCTATAGGGCTATAGAAAGGTTACATGAGTCAAATGGACTTCTGTTTCCTCAACTGTGGGGTGAGGAGGGCATAACTAATTGTAGGGCTCTGAAATGACATGAGATCAGCCCAAGAACCATAGATTCTGACCCAAGCAGTATGGTAGTTCCTCACCTTTAAGGAGTTTCTGATTTAGCTGGGGAAAAACAGCAAATGCAGACAACATGGAAAGCATCACAAAGCACAGGGAGATCACAGAGTTCCAGGTCCCAATGCTCAGCATCATAAAATCCTAGAGTCAGAAGGAGCCTTAGAACCTCTTCTCTGGTAGGACTTCTGGCCAAGATGGAGGTGTAGGTAGATATACTTTGCCTCCTCATACAACCAAAAGAAGAACAACAACAAATTTCAAAACAAAAAATAACCAAAACTGCTAGAAAATCAAACTGTATGAAAGTCCAACAACCAAGGAGGTAAAGAAGAAACATTCGTCTAGACCAATAGGAAGGGTGGAGATGGGTAGCCAGGGTGGAGAGGACTCGTGGTAGGGTGGCAGCTGGAGGACAGGTGGTCCAACATTTGCATGTGGCTAAACTGGGAAGGACAACTGGGGAGTGAGACAGACGGTGCAACTGAGGGTTCCAGTGCAGGGGAAAAAAGCCTCAAAACCTCTAGTTGTGAAAACTGTGGGGGTTATGGCAGTGGGAGAAACTCCCAGCCTCACAAGAGAGTTTGTTGGAGAGACCCACAGGGTCCTAGAATGTCCACAAATCCACCCACCTCAGAATTAGCACCTGAAAGGCCACAATTTGCTTGAGGGTAGTGGAGGAAGTGACTGAAAGCTGGCCGAGAACTGAGAAAGCAATACTGTTGCCTCTGGGACCCTTCCCCTACATACAATGCCACAATGCAGAGACCTGGGTTGCCCAGCCCTGAAGAATACCTAAGGCTCTGCTCCTTACAATATAACAGGCCTGCCCAGACAAAGAAATATAGCCCAACCAAAAATAGAACTAAGTGATAAAGACATAGTCAACCTATCAGATGCATAGTTCAAAACACTGGTAAACAGGATGTTCACAGAAATGGTTGGGTATGGTTGCAAAATAGAGGAAAAAGTAAAGGCTATGCAAAGTGAAATAAAGAAATATATCCAGGGAAAAACAGTGAAGGGAAGGAAATTGGGACTCAAATCAATGATTTGGAGCAGAAGGAAGAAATAAACATTCAACCAGAACATAATGAAGAAACAAGAATTCAATAAAATGAAGAGAGGCTTAGGAACCACCTGAACAACTTTAAATGTTCCAACATCCAAACCATAGGGATGCCAGAAGGAGAAGAATAATAGCAAGAAATTAAAAAATTATTTAAAAAAATAATGAAGGAAAACTTCCCCAATCTGGTGGGGAAAAATAGACTTCTGGGAAGTCCAGGAAGCTCAGAGAGTCCCAAAGAAATTGGACCCAAGGAGGAGCACACCAAGGCACATCATAATTAAGTTACCCAAGATTAAAGATAAAGAGAGAATCTTAAAAGCAGCAAGAAAAGAAGAGAGACTTACTTACAAAGGAGTGCCCATAAGACTATCAGCTGATTTCTCAAAAGAAACTTTACAGGCAAGAAGGGGCTGGAAAGAAGTATTCCAAGTCATGAAAGGCAAAGACCTACATCCAAGATTACTCTATCCAGCAAAGGTATAATTTAGAATGGAAGGGCAGATGAAGTGCTTCCCAGACAAGGTCAAGTTAAAGGAATTCATCATCATCAAGCTCTTATTTTATGAAATGTTAAAGAGACTCATCTAAGAAAAAGAATATCAAAACTATGAACAGTAAAATGACAATAAACTCTCGACTATCAACAACTGAACCTAAAAAACAAAAACAAAAACCAAAAAACCCCCAAAACCCAAACCTAATAACTAGAACAGGAACAGAATCACAGAAATGGAAATCACATGGAGGGCTATCAGTGGAAAGGGGCAGGAGGAGAATGGATGAAAAGGTACAGGGAATAAGAAACATAAATGGTAGGTACAAAATAGACAGGGGGAGATTAAGAATAGTATAGAAATGGGGAAGCCAAAGAACTTATATGTACAACCCATAGGCATGAGCTAAGGCGGGGGGGAAAGTGGTGGGAGGGGGGTACAGGGTGGAGGTGAATAAAGAGGAGGAAAAAATGGGACAACTGCAATAGCACAATCAATAAAATATATTTTTAAAAAAGAAAACAAAAGAACATTTTCTCTCCCCACTATCGCCACACCTAACTACCCCTGTTCTCTGAAAATACAATTCGGCTTCCTCCTCCTCTCCCCTGAGGCCCCAAAGTCTGAGTGAGCCGCTGTCCTCCACAGGGATCCTGCAGCTCTGCACAGTCACTCTTTATTTGTCCCTGTTGTGCTGTGACTTTTGAGGGCTGGGAACGGAATAAATATCTTTTTCTTTTTCTTTCCCTGGATCTCCTCCCCATTAGTTTGGTACAACATTCCCTTCTCCTTGAGAGAACTAAGCCATCACCCCATTCCATGTGGTCCTGATGAAATAGCTGATAAAGATTTCCATCATACACACACACATTCTCCCTCTGGTGGGCAAGTAAAATTAGGTCAGATTCTTTCTCTAGGGAATTTGAATCTTCAGGGACGTGGCGTGCTGTGACATATTGAAAGCGTTTGAACCAAATCATCCTTTCAGCAGAGCCCATTTGTTCCTGCTTCTGAGATCCAAGGACCTGTCCTTATTTCTTCCCTCCTCCTTTGGATGTTTAATCCTTTTTCAACACCACAATCTCCATGCTACTTAATCAATCAATCAATTAATTAAAGTTAGAGTCATTGCTATCTGTTGCTTGAAACCAAGGATCCTAAGTGATTTTGGGATCAAATCTCTTTGAACTTTGGTGTTGGTTATAGAATATGGCATGTGGTACCCTGGCTACGTGGCTCAGTTGGTTGGAGTATCGTCCCACACACCAAAAGTTTCCCGGTTCGATCCCTGGTCAGGGTACATACCTAGTTTGTGGGTTGGATCCCCAGTCAGAGTGCGTGCAGCGGTAACCGATTGGTGTTTCCCTCACAACGTTTCTCTCTCTCTCCCCTCCCACTTTCTCTCTTTCTAAAACAAATAAAAAGCATATCTTTGGGCGAGGATTAAAAAAAAAAGAATATGGCATGTGGTGAGCTCTGGGGACAAAATATTAAATGTTGGCTAAGCAAATAAACTTCCCACCAATACCAGCATCCATTCTATGGCCTTGCAGGTGGCTGTCTCTCCTCTCACTGGATCATGAGCAGTGATGATGGACCTCAGTACCTCACGAGGCATGAGGCAGCTCAGGCTATTTGGAAAATGTTCCAAAATGAATTCCATCACATATCCTAAATTGTTAGAAAGTTCTCAAATGAGTTAAAAATCTCACTCACCTTACCTTCTCCCAGCTGTTCCTTGTGTTTTCCCGGGGCCATGAGGGTTCTCCATCAGATATTTTCAGAGCTGGGGCTAGCCACATCTACAGAGTTTCAGGGTTTGCTAAGAGGTTTCTGAGGGATAATGTTATCTCGCATTTGAAAGGCAAATGATACCTAGAGGTGTTTTCAAAGCTCTTTCCCAACCATTAGTAATTTATTCTCACAAAAACTCTAGAGACAAAGATTGATATGGGATTACTGGGCTCCATCCTACCTATCAGGAGACTCTATCTCAGAAAAATTATTTTTCCAGGTCACACAGCTAATCAAGGGCAGAGTTTAGACTCAATGCCTAATCTTTATGGCTTAATTCTCCCACCTTTTCCATTCTACCCTGAGTCCCTTACCACAAGATTATAATAATCATCTCAGTGGTGAAGATATGATTTTAAAGGATTTACTGTTTCAGCCACTCTGCTGATTTTTAAAAAATATTTACTATAATTCAGGGGTGTCAACCTCATTCTCACTGGGGGCCATATCAGCTTCACAGTTGCCTTCAAAGGGCCGAATGTAACTTTAGGACTGTATAAATGTAACTACTCCTTAACAGTTAAGCGAGAGCTCGGCGCTGCTGCTAGGTAGAAACAAGGTGCCGGGCTGGACAAAACAAGGTGGATGGCCGGATAAAACAAGGTGGAGGGCTGGATTAGGCCCTTGGCCTTGTGTTTGCCACCTGTGCTCTAATTCTTCCATCATCCAAGAGATGTATGACCTTTTCTATACATGCTTGAGGAGATTGAAGCTCAGAGCAGTCAAGGGACTTGCCTGAGATGATCACGTAATAAATATTAAAGCCACCCTCACCAGTGTGGCTCAGTTGGTAGGAGGACCAACCCGTAACTGAAAGGTTGTGGGTTTGGTTCCCAGTCAGGGCACATGTCTGGGCTGCTGGTTGGGTCCCCAGTCGGGGAGCGTATGGGAGTCAATGAATAGGGGCTTCTCTCTCAAATTGATGTTTCTTTCCCTCCCTTCCTTTCTCCCTTCCTCTCTCAAAGCAATTTAAAAAATTAAAAATTCGGGGCAGGAGAGAGCAATGGGGGAAAAGGTGGGAGAACTGTAACTGAACAACAATTTTTTAAAAAAGAAAATGAATAAATAAATAAATATTACAGCCAACACTTGAACCCTAAGTCCAGACATCAGAAGTGTCAGCAGTTAGACTGTGCTTGTGCAAACAGCCTGACCTGTGTCAGAAAAGTCACCATTAAGGACTGTTCATTCCAGTCCCCAACTTGGAGTTTGTTGGCCCAGGGCCTCAGCAAGGTCCAGAGCATCCCCTTCTTTCCAATCTCTGTGACTTGTGGGGCTACTTCACTGCTCTCCTCTCTCACATGCTAAAATCTTCCCCCAGCTGCCTCCCTCCTTGTTTGCATGAAACAATTTACAAAGTTCTATCAGAAGCTTCTGGTGCTGAGTGATTTGTGAGGGGAGGGGAGACTGGCGGCACACAGGAAACATGCACTCAGGCAGCTTTTATTTCTCCGTCTGTGAGCAGCTCCAGCCTAACACGGACAGTGCTTCCCGCAGTTGTATTAGGACCAGTGAGAAATATCTGCATTCTTCACTCTGCTTCTTCCCATACCCCTCCCCGCAAAGGAATGATGTTTTCTTAAAGTTCATCTGCAAGGTTCTATTCCCAGCACTGATAACCCTATCAAACAATGGTGAAGTTAATTATTGGTGAATTAAAGTGGAAGTGCTATCTAAATTCACAGGACATTCCCATTACTATCAAATGAGTTTATTGTGATTAAAATGATTAATGGCATTCCAATAAATACCAGAGAATTAAAATCCTGAACATAAAGAAGGTTAAAGTCTTATCATCATTAGAGTACATCAAGGAAACCCTGTGTGCCCTCCTTACCTGCTTACATTAGGGAAGAGACACAGAGCAAATAAAACCATTGGAATCTTCACAAGTAAGGAAATCCGGGGCTCTTTTTCCTATTTATGTAGCATCTGGAACCAACACATATAGTACAGGAGGAAAAAAATAGCTTGCATGTTACTTAAATAAAATAGAAGCAATGGAACGGAATTGAAGAGCCAACACAGATCCAGTCATGTCACAACATTGTAGGGTATATTCAAGGGGGTGCTATGACCCTGGGGAGCTGGCTAATCACTAAGCACAGGAACGAGGGGCAACTGGGTCCCCCTCATTGATTACAGGGAGAGAATTACTTTACAAGTTACCCTTAAAAAGATTCTAGAGCAAAATAACCAGATAAAAATGCACGTGAATATTTCTCTATTTTTAGTATTGAGGTAGGAAAGACATTAGAAAGCACGATTCTGAAAAGAAAAACCAGAAAAGAAGAAATTGATACATTTGGTAAGATATGATTTAAACTAAATCAAAAGGTAAGCAATAACTTGGGGAAAATGTCTACCATATATCTGAAAGATAAAAGATTTATTTTGATATTATTTTAAAAAGATTTTATTTACTTACTTTTAGAGAGGGGAGGGCAAGGAGAAAGAGAGGGGGAGGAACATTGATGTGAGAGAGAAACATCGATTGGTTGCCTCTTACACACACCTTGGCCAGGGACTGAATCCGGGCATCTTCCCTGAACAGGAACAGAACTGGCGACCTTTCGCTTTGCAGGACAACACCCAACCCACTGAGCCACACCGTCAGGGCTTTGATATTATTTTTCAGACATGAAAAGATATCCTTGATAGATGATAGATAGATAGATAGATAGATAGATAGATAGATAGATAGATAGATGATAGATAAAAAAGCCAAGTCTCTGATATAAAAAGTGAGCAAAAGATTGGATAGAAGAAATATAAGCAGCCAATACAACTATGGAAACATTTCCACCTCAGTAGGAGGGAAATAATGCAAATTAAAATAACATTTTTTTTTCACTTTGGCAATGATTTTAAAAGCCTTCTAGTAAGCAAGTTGTGAAGTACACGAGATAGACGGAACCTCTTAGAATCTGCTGGAAGAGCGTGAATTGGCCCCAAATTTATGGAAAGCAATTGGGAGAAAAAAGAAAACTATATATTGCATTAGTCTGTCAGGACTATCAAGCAAAGTACCACAGACTGAGTAGCTCAAACAATAAAAATTTATGTTCTCACAGTTCTGGAGCCTGGAAGTCCAAGATCAAGGTCCCAGGAGGGTTGACTTCTCCTGAGACCTCTCTTCTTGGCTTTCAGATGGCTACCCTCTTGCTGCCTCTTCACCTCACTCTTCCTTGATGTGCACCCTCAAATCTCTGATGTCTCTTCCCCTTCTTTCAAGGACTCCAGGCTTTGTGGGCTGGGGCTCCACCCCGACTTAACATTAATTACCTCCCTAAAAACCCTGTCTCCAAATACAGGTACACCGAGGTTTCAGGCTCCAACATTTAAACATGGGGGAAACACAGTTCAGTCCATAACAAACATACACACTCACACCATACAAATACTCTTTGACCCCATAATCCTAGGCCTAGGATATAACCCTAAAAACCTCCTGGTCCTAAAGTATACATACCGCTCTCCTCCTGTACCGTGCTTTCTAATCTCACTTTTCCATTTACGTGAAATTGGTAGCAAACTACTAAATCAGATACTTTTGAGTTGGAGGGGCATGCATTATTTATTTATTTATGTTATGACTTTTTAATGGTAGTTTTAGGTTCATGGCAAAATTCAGAAGGTACAGAGATTTCCCATATGCCCTGCCCTTTCACATGCATGTCCCCCATTACCAAAGTCCCACATCAGAATGATACTTTCTTGCAACTGCTGAACCTACACAGACACATAGTCATCCCAAATCCATAATGTACATTAGGGCTCGGCCTGGTGTTGTGCATTCTAAGGGTTTGGACAAATGTATAATGACATGTACCCATCATTATGGTATCATAAAGAATAATTTCCCTGCCCTAAAAAATGCTTTGTACTCTACCTATTCACCCCACTTTCCCACACTAACCCATGCTTTATTTTTTAAATATATTTTTTGATTATGATATTTCAGTTGTCCCATATTTTTCTCCCCTTTATGCCCCTCTGCCCTGTAACCCCCTTCTCACCATCATTCCCCCACCTTAGTTCATGTCCATGGGTCCTAATATAAGTTCTTTGGCTTCTCCATTTCCTATACTATTCTTAGCCTCCCTCTGTCTATTTTCTACCTACCATTTATACTTCTTATTCCCTGTACCTGGTCCCCTATTCCCCCCCTTTCCCCCTCCCCACTGATAATCCTCCATGTAATCTCCATTTCTGTGATTCTGTTCCTGTTCTGGTTGTTTGCTTAGTTTGTTTTTATTTTTGTATTTTTAGGTTTGATTGTTGATAGTTGTATTTGTTGTCATTTTACTGTTCATAGTTTGGATCTTCTTCTTTTTCTTAGATGTGTCTCTTTAACATTTCATATGATAAGGGCTTGGTGATGATGAACTCCTTTAACTTGACCTTATCTGGGAAGCACTTTATTTGCCCTTCCATTCTAAATTATACCTTTGCTGGATAGAGTAATCTTGGATGTAGGTCCTTGCCTTTCATGACTTGGAATACTTCTTTCTAGCCCCTTCTTGCCTATAAGGTCTCTTTTGAAAAATCATCTGATAGTCTTATGGGAATTCCTTTGTAGGTAACTGTCTCCTTTTCTCTTGCTGCTTCTAAGATTCTCTCCTTATCTTTAATCTTGGGTAACTTAATGATGATGTGCCTTGGTTTGTGCTTCCTTGGGTCCAACTTTTTTGGGACTCTCTGAGCTTCCTGGACTTCCCGGAAGTCTATTTCCTTTGCCAGATTAGGGAAGTTCTCCTTTATTTTTAAAAATTAAATTCCTAAATGCTTCTGATAAGTATCCTAGTGATGGTGAAATCCCTTTGTAAAGGACCATGAAAGATGGAAGCCATGACTACCTGTAACCCCTGGGAAAGCTCCTTTGCCCCTGAATGGAGTGGATTCTTGGTAAAGAGCAGGTGGTCCCAGGGACGACCACTTCTGCTGTGCAACCTGGCTGACCCAGCTGGAATTCACTGTTCTTTGTTAACTGCTTGACCTTGGGCAAATCCTTTACCTCCTTTGGGCCTTAGTGTCTATTATCTGTATAATGAGGAAAATAATGCCTATTTGCAGAGCTGTATAAGGATTAGATATAATTTTTAAAAAGCGTCTGGTGCCTGGCCACTGTCAAATGTGCAGGAAAGGGCCAACACCCCATCACGATCATCACCACCACCATCAGGGTTTTGGGAGCAAATGCAGCGCCCAGTTCACCAAGGCAATGCCACGGTGTGGGAATATCCAGGTCAATGTTATTTTACAGAGGCTAGGGAGGCTGGAATTCTGAATTGGGATAGTATGTCCTAGAGGAAACAGTATGTATTTTGGAAGCAGCTACATCTGGGTTCGAACCCTGACTGCCAACGGACAAGGTGAGGAAGTCCAAGCGAGCCTTGTGTTCTTTCCGAGCCTTTGTTTCTTCATCACTGAAATGGATTGTTCAGATGGACTTCGCGGTGTTCCTGCAAGGCCTAAATAAGACCGCCACAGACAAGGACATGCTCAGTAAGTGGGATCTATTTTTTGTCACTGCCAGTGCCTCAGACAGGCATACAAAGGCTGAGGGGTATCCTTCTAGAACAAAAGCTCTGATGAGTAGTTGCAGTGAAGTCTTTCCTTCTTTCAAGAATCATGGGAAAAAAAAAGAGAACTAATAAGTTATTTCATCTGTTACCTTCTTGCCCAAGGATGCCTGGCTACAAATACATGCTGTGATGTTTTTCTCAGATAAGTTACAAATAAGCCCCAACTTGCCTTGAAAGGATTTCTGCAATCTAATAGGCTGGGGCGTTAGTCCTGATACTGTGAAATCCCTTTAGCAGAAAGCCTCTGGGCTGTCAGTGGGGCTCGGCCCTTCCTGAGTGTTGGCACTTAAAGAGACAGATAAGGGAAGATTTCCAAATATGAACATCTGGAAATGGAAAAGGAGGGCTCCAAGGAAAAGCAGCACTCGTTTTTTGCAAGGCTGCCTTAGGCTATGTCTTCCTGGGAGGACTTCTCTGGGAAAAGGAATCATGCATTAGAGGCCTAACACCCAGATTTTAATAAAGCCACTGGGTCTGTTTTGGGGGTCACTTCTCTTCTCAAGAAATTTAGAGCCAGATTGAGAAGCTGGCCAGTGTGGAGGCTGCCTGGGGCGTCCAAATACAGAAAGTAGCAAAATCTCACTGGAAATATTTGGAAATACTGTACCAGTGAACACCAGATGCCACATAGGACGTTTTACTTGACTAATGAAATTTAAATTGGTTGGCATTTTAGTGAGGAGTCTTTGGGTCATATGCAATAGAAAACCAGGTCGAACGAGTTTGTTTGTGTTTAAATGGTGGTAAAATACACATGCCATAAAATTCACCAACTGCTCTGGCTGCCATAACAAACTACCACAGACTGGGTGGCTTAAACAAAAGACACGTATTTCTCACGGTTCTGGAGGCTGAGAGTCCAAGGTCAAGGTGTCAGCATAGTGCGCTTCTGCTGAGAGCTCCTTTCTTGGCTCCCGTGTGGCTTCTTTCTTGCTGTGTCCTCACATGGCCTTCCTCTGTGCAAGCACAGAGAGCACTCCAGTGTCTCTTGCTCCTCTTACAAGCACACAAGTTGTCTGTATCATATAGGGTCCCACTGTTATGACCCCATTTAACCTTGATTACTTCCTTAAATCCCCTCTCTCTAAATACAGTCACCTTCGGGGTTAGGACTCCAACATATGAATTTTGGAAGGACACAGATCCGTCTTCACCCTGTCTTAGACATTTTTAAGTGTATAGTTCAGGGGCATCAAGCACACTCACATCGTTGTACTACCATCGCCACCATCCACCTACAGAACTCTCTTCATCTGCAACAGTAAAATTCTGTACCTGTTTAAAAAGATACTTTTCCATTCCTCCACCCCCTCCGCCCCCGGAAATCTACTCTCTCCTATGAAGAGAATCATGTAGTGGTTCTTCTCCTCCACCTGGCCGATTTCACTTAGCACAATGTCCGCCAGTTTCGTCTATGTTGCAGCCTGTGTTGTAACTTCCTTTCTTTTTAGGCTGCGCAAGTTTCCACGGAGCGCCCACACCACACTTTGCTTGTGCGCTCACAGCGTTGCTATGAGCGTGGCTGTAAGAGGAGCCCATGAATGTTCCTTATTGTGATCATGGTGATGGATTTCTAGGTGTGCACCGATGTCAACATTTATCAGATTGGACACTTTAAACATGTTCGGATTATAGTTCAGCAATTATTTTTCAATGCAGCTCTAAGAGTAGACATGAAAAGGATTATTGATGGTACATTTCACTGGGAAGTTCAGGAAAGCGGCTAACTTCAGGACGGCCCAAATTACGTCAAGATTTCAAATAACGGTTGTCAGGGCCCTCTCCTGGGGTGGCGTGCCCTAAGGGATGGCAAAGGTGGGCTCGGGTAGCTCTCAGCTAACATGGTTTTTACAACTGGGAGTCTTGGAGCAGAGAGAATACTGCTTTTTCAAAAGATCCATAGAAAGTCGAGATAATGCTCTGATTGGCCTAAGTCTGAGCCAATCCCTTTGGTCAGTGAGAAAGTGGTACTCTGACCATCTCGGCAGGATTGTGCCCCCGGTCATGTGATGGGTTGGAAGGATTTATACCATGAGACACACAGATAGGTTCCCATCCAGAAGAAGGAGCTCTGTCACCAGAAGATGAAAAGACAGACCGAAACTACAGGTAAGTACAGCTGCCCGACTTCCCTGAAGGACACTGTCCTTATAAAAAGATACAAATGTATAATGTGCTCCCGGCCACTTGTATCGTAGAGTATTTTTGTGATCTGCATGTGAAAAGCAGCTACAAACCTCCCACCAGTCTCCACCAACCCCTGGAACAGCCAGCCCTGAGTCATTTGAAGACAGCAGCTGCAAAGTCACCTGGAATTCTGAAACCGAATAATCCATAACGCAGTGCCATTTACCTGGGAACAAAATGATTTGTTTTATTCTATCATCTAAATGTAAAACCCATGAAGTTTTGGGGGGGTTCAGAAAATCACAATTTAAACATGATTTCAGGTAGGCCTAATACTTTCTTTGTTAATGAAAAAGAAACATTTTCTCCTCATCGCCATTAAGTAAATACTGAATAAATATTGCAGAAAGGTAATTTTTGGAGGACATCAAGTGTTTGCCCCCGCCCCCGATGTCTCAATCTAACCCCCGTCAGGGGTCTGTCTCTAGGTTAATGAGGAGCAAAGCTACAGAAAGCCAAGTGAGCACCTAGGCAAGCACCAGGCAACGCCTTTCCACACAGTATCATTTAAACTCCCCTTCACGGGGAGACCGAGACATTCCGTGATTCGTCCAGGGTCACACGCAAAGTGAATGAGTGGCAGTTCTGAGATTCAAAGACGGGTTCCTCTGACTCCAAACGTCATGCGTTTTTTTGTCTTTGTTTTTTCCTGTGCGAGACATCTACTTTTATTGTCCTTTAACAGGTTCTTCGTCCTGCCTCTGTCTGGCTGATACTACAGATATTGTTGGGAGGCAGAGGCCATCACTGCATTAAATTCTACGCGTTCTTCTGAAAGGCCACTGTGTGCCCTGCCATGTGCAGTTATTTTCAGGAAGCTCAGCATGGATTCCAAATCCTGGATATAACCTGGCTCTTGTCTACCCTCTGACGTCACCTCACTTCACTTCCCCCTTACTGAACCTGCCCTGCCCCCCCACCCGCCCCCCGCAGGTGTCTTAGCAGCTCAGCTAGTTACCATCCGTGTCTTCACAGGTGCTGTGTTCACCTACCAGGGACAGTATTCCCCAAATTCTTGTATCTAACTGTTGCTCATCTTCAGATGTCATTTGAAGTGTCACTTGGGGAAGACTCCTCTGGATCCCCAGAGAGGGTTCAGTCACTGTTTGGCTTTCTCGGGGCCCCTTGTCCTGTGCGTTTCTTTAGCACTGGGGCACTTGGTAAGGCACCGCCCATGCAATTGTTTGTGTAATGTCTCTCTGTTCATGCAGCCGTTTACAGGTTTTCAGAGCCTACTGCGCGTCTGCTGGTGCTTCCTGCCTGAGGCACTGAGGCTAGAGCAGTGCGAGAACAGCAGCTTTGGGAGGACTGGGGTTTGGTCTGTCTTTTTCTCCCGTGTGTCCCCCTAAACAGCCCCATGTCCCACCCAGAGCTGGAATCAAAAGAATGAATACAGGAAGCAAGGAGAGAACAATGTTAATTATTTATGTTAAAGCTGCACTCCATTCCCTTCATTTGTGGGCTGACTGTAATCCTATTATCTGAGTCTCCAGCACTCAGCACAGTGCCTGGATGCAATAGGAGCTCAGAAACCACATATACTATTTAATAAATCAATGAATGATTCAAGCAATCAATTTAATTTGGCATAGGCCTTCCTCATAGGTGTGCCCATTAATTACCAATTACCAGTGTTTACATTCCAGTGCTTAACCATTTTTTGCTGCTTCTATAAACTCTGTGGGATGAGAGAATTGGCTTCTCAAATGACTTCCTGCATAAATTAGCCCATCTGAAAGTGAATGTTTATCCTGGGCTCTTTGAAATTCACATCATTCGCACCAACACCCCGCTCAGACAGTTCTTTAATTCCAGTCACCTGGGATTTCTCCCTACCTTTGTTGCCAGCCCCAGTCCAATGCCACTTATCTTATCCACCTGGATTTACATATCAGAAAGGTCTAATCAAAGCCTGCCTGATTGTCTCCTGCACCCCAGTTACAAATCTGCCATCTAATCAAGAAACCAGGCAGCAAATCAACATGCACTTCTTTCTGAAATCTGCAGAAAAACGGGAGAGCAGGAGTCGGAGCTGTGAACAAGGACTGCAGGAGTCCACCGGGGACGTTCCCTCCCAGTTGTGTAATGCTAGAAGAAAGAAACGGGGCAAAATGCTTTGTCTGCAGTTTGATACAACCGTGGGTGTGGGAGGGAAAACTAATGACCACAGAGTAGCATATTTCTAACCTACGGAGCCTAATACCATTTCCACCCTCGGATGCTCAGGACCTGCAAGGCTATAAAGTTACATTCGGAGATCCTTTAGTCCAATAGTTTCTACATTTTAAGAGCAAGTGAGCTTCAGAGACAGGGATAACTAACACTCAGCACAATATTAACTTCTGTTGCACTTTTAGAACGTGCAGGCTTTGCAGGCATGATTTCATTACACCCTCGCAGCTCCTGTTTTGTAGATTCTTTCATTCTTCCCTTAATGCGGATAAGGAAAATGAGGCTTAGCAATGTTATTTTTTTCTTATCCACCGAGCAAGTAAGCAGTGAAGCCAGGATTCAAACTTACATCGTTTGTTCACTCAGAAAACATTTAAAAAAAATTTTTTTTAACATATCATTGCATCTTAAACTTAATATTCACGTAAGTCACCTGGAGATTCTCTTAAAATGCAGATTCTGATTTTGGGGACACACTTTTCCAATAAGCTCCCAGGTGATGCAACCAGGGCACAGTCCACAGGCAAGCCCGACTCCATGCACCCCTCTGCTGCGGTGTGACCTTCAGCAAATCACTTAACTTCTCTAACTAAACCTCAGTTTCTTCACCTATAAAACAGAAATAATAGTACCTGTCTCACAGATATGTTTCAAGGAGTAAATTAAGTGCTCTATATAAAGTCTTAGCTTAGTCCCTAGCCTACTCAGCAAGAGAGAAAACACTCAGGAAGTGTTAGATATTGCTATATTCATAAACTCTGTATCAGTCCCTGTACAGGAGACAGAGTTGAACAAATGTGGTCTCTGGCCTGAAGGAGTTGCAGTCTCGTGGGAAGGTAAGACTTGAGCTGCGATGGGCGTGACAGGAGCCTCAGGAGCTCAGAAGACAACTTCCTAGCCTAGGCATGGAATCACAGGAGGCGGTGTCTTTTCTTCTGCCACCCCCAATGCATATGGCAGGAGTAAATCCAGGCAAATGGCCAGTCGGTGTGTGGTCACTGCTGAACACTGCAACAGGGCAGTTTCTCCTCTGGGGGCTGAGCAGCCTGCAGGAGCTGATAGGATCTGAGAGGAGCCTCACCAATTCCAGCAGAAGGACTCCTGCCCAAGGATTTCTTTAGCCCTCAGGGTTTCTTCTTCCAGGTCCCAGAATTAAGGGACTCTCAAATCGTTCCCTTTGTTTGTTAGTTCACGTCCTCATTCATTGAGCTACAACTCCCTTAAATAGTAATCCAACTCTAAATCTTTCTCCTGCATCTTCCCATGTACGTTTCCCTTTACCTCTTTCTAAATTCTGTCCAGCCCCAATTATTCACATGTGCTAAGAGTGAGAATTGCTTGGATTGAAATCCTTTGGTATTAGGGCTGAAGCTTCCACTGAAATTCTTCCCTTTAATTTGAACTTTTTTTCTAAACAATTCTTTCTATAATTGAGAAACCAGAAGCTGAAGTGAAAATGACCTATGAGCTAGTGGCCGAGCCTAGACTAAAAGCAGATCTCCTGAAGCCCAGCAGGGCCCTGGCCTCCTGCAACACTCTGTTAGAGCAGTAACTTAAAAAACCACAAGGTGGGGATGCGCACCCTGCCCTCCCTTCCCCCAAAGAATCTTGGGAAGCTGATAACGCATTTGGCATCCTCTCCCTAAGCGTTGGATATTGCCGGTGCATCTGCACCTCGAATTGTCGCGCTCTCCCTCCTGGGCCTGAGACGGCTCAGTCCCTGACAAGCAGCAGTAGAGAGCTAGAGCACATTACACAATGCTGCTGACCCTCGGTGTTCTGAAAAGTGACATGGACTGATGTCTGCTGACAGGTTTGTTGTGATGAGTTGGTAATTTAATGCACGTACAACACGTGGTTAGCAGGTGCTCAGCTGGTGGTGGGGCATTTCAAGGGCTTTGACGCAAAGTTGCTCGCTCCCTGGTAAAAGGCAGACCTTCGGCTGGTTGGCTGTCCATGGGCTGCACAATGTGACATGCTCAGTCTGGTGACATAGCCCTTTGGAATCCACACCCCATGGTCCTCCGCAGCCCCCGTGCCCATCACAGCCCCACCTCACCTTCTATTCCATTCTACAACCCTGAAGAGGAACTTCCAGTAAAGTCCCTGAACTCTGCGGCCCTTGCTTCGGACCAGTGCTTTGCCAGGAGTGTTCACTCACTCTCTCCCGCTCTCCAGAGACACACGTTTTCTGACCCACTAAAGCTCATCCCTCTATCTCTAAGCAGGTCTCGCTTCTGATATCTTCTCAGGAAAGCCTCCCCCTCACACGGTCAAGCCCAGGAGGAGTCTCTGTGTGCCTGTAGCAGTCACGCTCATGTACTCTATTGTACTCGGTCCTGTGATTGTCTGCTCTTCCACCCTGTCTGCGTCCCCCAAGGATGTGGCCTCAGGGCGGGCAGGGGCTGTGTCTGAGAAGCCTTGTTCACCGTCCTCTCTTTTTCTTACCTCATTCAGGGCCGGACACAGAGTGGGAACTCCCGAATAGCTGTAAACGGAATGGCTCAGAGTAACAGTAAGAGTATTGAGAAAAATAAAGAATGTCACCACTACAGGCTGAGTAAGCAAGACAAATGGGCTTGTCCCACTGTTGAGACAAAACTGTACACAAATAACTTCATTTTCAGCCTTTCCAGAACAAAGCAGGATTTAAAGTAAAATAAAGTGAAATAAAATAAAATAAAATAAAATAAAATAAAATAAAATAAACCAGCTACCAGGTGTCTGGGTGCAGGATACCACAGCCAGTGTGCTGGTCTGTCAGGAAGCAGGGCCCAGGCTTATCACAGGGAAGTGCTTCCAGCCAGGGTGGCAATGGCTTGAGACCGGGCCTCTTTGAACCTCAGAGAGAAAGCCACCCTCTAAATCCCGGGCACTGAAACGCCAGAGCTTTCCTCGCCTAGCGCCTATAGAATCGCATTAGCATAAGCATTGTCATGTAATGAGTTGTCAGGCTGAAGATGTAATTATTGCAAAGCGGAGAAAATTTTCAAAAGTTGAGCTTTAATGGAAAAATGAGATGGGAGCTCTGGCGTTCAAGTATAAAACAAACTTTTTAATATTCATTTCTCTTGCACTCTTTGAAATTCACCTTCAGAGCTCCAAGGTGAACAGGGGGAAAGAAGTTCAATAATTTTCAAATGCTAATTATAATTCATCACAGGTGATTAAACAAGTCTGTGGGTATTTGTTGCTCACCACTCCCCCCCTTCCCTTAACAGTGGACATTTAATTTTAATTAAAAAGGGAGGTTTTTAAATTTTTTTTTAAATGATGCCTGGTTTCCTGTGGTATTTTTCCCTTGCACGGAGCCTCAATTCCTCCATCCTCCATTGTTACTAGATAGAACATGCACACATACTAATGCCTTTTATTTTGATAGGGAATCTATCAGTTCCTCCACCTTCAGGGTCTCTGTCCTTCCCCAGGGAGTCCATCCTAAGGCCACGGGCTGCCTTTCCGGGTCCTTGGAATTTAGCCGACACAGTGCCTTAAGTGTCTGAATCTTCATTTCTTTGTCTGAAAAATGGGGATGATTATAATGAGATCCGCTTTTTGCTAGCCAACGGAGGCACCCTGGGAAAACAAGACGTTCTTTCCACTTGTACCTCGCAGGACGGATGCTCACTATGAGATCAAGTGACCCCTAACATGTTCTCTAAATGTCGGCTATTGTTTTTGTCCTTGATACATATTTGTTCAGTCACTCACTCAGTGAACACACTGAACTCCTCCTGTGTATCCGGCACTGTGGTAATTTCTGGGGATTAGGAAGAAAAAAGAAAAAGAGCCATATGCCCTCTGTCACCAGGGGGACCGACCCCGTTTGACAGAGAGACAGACAGGAGAGCAGACAGCTTCGTTTCTGTTTGACCATCACAAAAACGCTCCACGGTGAGCAGGACACGGGAGTTGCAGCTCTGTGACCTTTAGCATGTTGGCCCTCAAAATTCATTGCATAAAAAGCAGGGTCAACAGTATGGTTTCTACCAGCCTTTGAATACTGTGTAAATATTATTTTCCTTTATTTTCCATCTCTTCCATAAATCTCCTATGCTCCAGACATACTTCCTAGGCTTTATGTCTGTGACTTCCCCTCCCTAGGCACTCTCCTCATTTATATGCCTGTCATACCTACACTCACCCTTTGAAAATTAGGATGGAGGCCACCGCCCCTGGGAAGCCTTCTCATACCTGGCAGGAGAATTCCATTTCTGACACTGTCCCCATAACACTTCTTTGTTCTGGTCCCAATTTCAGCCCAGATCCTGTAATATATAGTGAGTCACTGATTTGGTTGTTTCATCCCCAGATGGTGAGCTCCTCGGGGACAGTCATAGCTATGTCTTTACTCCATGCCAGCAACAAGGTGCTGAATAGTGAATGGATGGTGACGTGTCTGTTAGGGTAGCTTGATTGCAGGCAACAGGAATGGATTTGGGCTAACCTAAACGGAAACATAAATCTACTGAAAGGATACCAGGTAATTAAAAATTTGGCAATGAGGTGGGAGGACTAGGCTCAAGGACAGATGGAAAATGGGACAGATGTTGGAACGTAAGAAGCAAGTACTCATAGATCACAGTCAGGGACATCCGCTCCAATTCTCCGTCATTGTGCATACTGTTCTAGATTTGAACGCTGTGAGACAGTCTGACTGGAGAGGGAGGGTAGAGCATCTTGAACGTCAGTCCTTCTGACTGTTCCTAAGGGGAACAAGGTTAACCCCCCAAAGGAATTTTGAATGTTAGTTCCAAGAGAAGGAGGTGTGCATACAGGGTGGCCCCAAATAATAAACTTCTACCATGGACTACTGAATTAGTGGATGCTTAGAATTTCGTGACATAGTTGTTTCTGTACTTAGCACAGTGCCTATCAATAAATGACCTTCTTTATTCATACTTATTTTAGGATGTGGTCTGGTATTATTTTCAGAGAGGTAGCCTTTATGCTCATCGGCACTGGAGAGACGGAACTCTCCCTCGAACACTTAGTCTGTCCTTTTCACACAGAGTTTTCTACCAGATGGTGTGAGGCCTGATCTAATCACTCAGATCATCTTCACAATTATCTATTAGTTTGATAAATCAATCAAGAAGGGGTGGGGGGTCCACGTCAGCTCTTAAGATGCCCCGGAACAGTCGTGCTGGATTGGCACGCACGACTAAATTGCCTTTATTCTGTTGCTCCTTAATGGTGCAAATTTGCAGTTGTGTCTTTTGCCACTTCCTATTTTGTACTGGTTTCTGAGGCTTCATTCTCCATTAAAATTAAGTTTATACAAGAGACTCTAAGCAGAACAAACTCAAATCAGGCATTTTTGGATAGAACCCAAAGCTCCTGATAATTCACAGGTGAAGAGGATTAATTTCATTGCCATGCTCCTGACACACCCCTTTCAAAGTGGTTTAACACTGCCGTTTAGTAAATGTTTTTCGCCTCCTGCTTCTGGTTCCAGCCACATTTGCATATTCATCAGAAGTATGTGCACAGTATTAAACCTGGCGGTTACTGCACTTCTCATTTCTGTTTCCCTCTATGAATGTTGATACCTCTTCCTCTAGCTGGAGCCATACTTTTCTCAAGGTCAGCACATGCTGGCATCTTTCTGGGGAATTTGACATAGAAACTTCCCCTGAACAAGCCACCTGCTGCTGCTTTCTGCCCACTCAGTGGGTATGAGGGGAGATGGTGTACACGGGATGCATGCAGGTGGGATGAGCAGGCATGGGGCGAACAGTGGAGGTGGACAAACAATATCTGGTTCAGGTCCTGGCTCCAACACCTGCCTTGATGCTTGTTGCTTCCACCCAATGAGCCTCAGCATCTTCATTTGTGAATGCGATAAAGTTCTCCTTGCTATCTTGTTGACTGCAAGAGATTATGAAGGTGAAGGTACTTTGTCTACTATGAAGCTATGTAGAAAAGTAACAAATTTTTACCTTTATTTTTTGTTCTATTATAGAAGAAAATGAGAGGAAGCCCATGCTGGTCCATGCCATGGAGGGATGGGGAAGGGAAAGACAGAGAGAGAGAGACTGAGACTCTATGACTATTTCCTGGCTAGTTCTCAGCGGTACAAATTATCTAGCTGAGAACTCAGACATCATTGCCTGGTAGATATGAGCCCTCCCCTGTGTACATTGTCTGAATGATTGGTCCACAGAATCATAACATATGGTAATAAGTTGTTTTTAGCCACTGAGTTTTGGGGTAGCTTATGATACCTCACTAGATAATTGCAGAATATTGAACTTCTCCAGGTGTTCACCCTTCCTAAGTTCTGTGTATCAGGGAGGCATCTCCACCTCTCCCACGGAGGGAGGAGGGCTAGGTTCCCAGTTAAGAAAATCCCTCTGCCCAAATCCTGTCCCAACCTTGTGACAACCTGACGATTTCATGTCTTTAGTTTTGGTGACAGGCACAAGAGAAGAGTAACTGATTTTTACCTATTTCCTTTGTTATTTTTCACAGACTTGGGACCTTACTTGAAACATCCTATTATATTTTTGGTGCCTTGGACAAATCTTTCCAAATAACATATAGTTACAAAAATAAATAATAATGATAATTCTTATTAGTAAGAATCACCACCAAAAATATAAAACAGGCCAGTGGGACAAAGTTACTGGGCAGGTGTGTGCACGGTGCCGTCACTGGAATGGTCAGCGAAGGCGTCTCTGAGGAGGCGATGTTGGAGCAAAGAACGGAAGGAAAAGAAAAAGCCCGTGCTCCCCGAGTTGAAATCATTTTCCTCCCTCTGAGCTCCTACTGTCCTTTGTGTATCCAGTGGAACATCTCTCACAGCCAGCCTGCTCCCAGAGTTAGTTACTTCTGTTCTGTTTTCCAGCATGATTGTGAGAGTCTGGAGGGTGGGGATTATCTCATTTACCTCCATGTTCTTCTACGGTCTTGCATAGAACAGGTGTTCAGTAAATGAGTGCTAAATAAAATGTGAATAAAGTGGGGAGTGAGTTAGAGGACTTATTTCGTATAGATATTTACCCAGAAGCTGTATCAAAGCCCTTCATGGACCTGCAGTTAACTACCTGGGGAAGGACTCTATGCACTATCCGCCCTTCTCAGTGGTGGGGTAAGGGTTGGCTTTGTTACAGAGCAAAGGGTGTCAGGGCATCCAACGATTCCCCAGCCCCGCTCTAGGTCCATTATGCATGCTGCCAATGGAAAAACGTCTCTTAATACCAGAGACTTGTGAAAAGGAAAAGAATTATTTATTTACATGTTATACAGGCCTGGGATGATGACTTAAGGCCTTCTTTAAAATACTAGAGTTCTCTAGAATACCTACAAACACCCGCAGTCCTTTCTTCCCCCCCTGCCCAGTCCAGGGTACCATAGGAGAAGAAGTAGAAGCGTGATACAGGTAGACCCTCAGTTCCTACACCATCCGCTGTGTCGCCACCGCAATCCCCAGTTAATCCAAAACCGTGTGGCACCTTCTCATGGCCCACCAGCAAGAGTCCATGCACCCCTTTTCTTCCAGGCAAAGTCTCTGCTCCTTCCTAGGCCGCGTGGCCAAGAAAGGCACCCAAAGCCACATGGTCCTGCCTGTCTCTCAGGCTGAGGGGTACCCACTCCTCAGCCACATGGTCTAAGAGAGCGTCCTTCCCGCAGCGTCTCTCCTGCACTCCCCCAAACCGCTGAGAGAGAGCCCAGCATCGCTGCTACGTCTTGCTTCCCAGCCTCCCAAGGCGGGTGGCAAAGGGAGCCCCAAAGCTGTGGGATTCTCCCCTCTCACCAAAAGCCACGTGTTCCAAGAGAGAGATATGGCTGCTGAGTCTGGGTTTAAATCCCCCGTGCAGACCTTCCTTTGCAGCTCCACCTCCGACTCCTCCCTCAGTTGGTTACACCTGCCAGCACTTCATATCCTTCCAGCTTTCTGGGCTGCCAGGTTAGTTGTGGGCAGGAGTGACCCCATGGCCCAGAGCCAATCATCTCCAAGTTTTCACGCAGGCGCTGTGTCTAGGGGGAGTTGCCTCTCGGCTACATCCTGGGTGGAAATCTCCTCCATCCCCCTGGCTCAAAGCATTGCCCTGCTCCAGGAGTCCCATCCCCCACCCAGTTCAGACCTGTGGGGGTGAGGACATTCCATACATATATTTCCAATATTTCCTGGATACCTTGAGTTCTGGACCCCACTACAAATCCTTGTTTGGGCCCATTTCTTGGCTGCACCCTGTAACAGCTTCAGTGCGATGCTGTCCTGTAGCCCTTCTCCAAGTGGAAACGCCGTTATAGACTCTATCAGCCCATTTTGTTAGCTCCAAGTGCAAGTTCCACTTCTTGTGCATGTTTGCATAAAGATTTATTCCAATGTTGCCCAAATCCAACAGGTTTTTTAAGACCCTTAAAAACTAAAGAATTTGGCTATTCCTTCATTTGCAATTACTTGTTTCCTGATTTATAGTGTTAAATCTCAGCCTCTCTATAGGTAACATCCTTCTTCAGTTGGTATCACTGAACACTGGTGCTTTCTTCTAAACACAGTTTAGTTCCTAAGACCAGATCCCTGACAGATGACTATGGATATCATATTCATGATTTGCATTCTTATCGAAAGATCTTCAGTCAGCCATGCCTTGGAGGCTAATATTTCTCTTGATACATTGGTCAGTCATTAAATCAGTTTAGTTGGTTATGAGCAGAATTTTATTTAAATTAAATAGAATAACAGAAAATATCACAGTAGGTCAAATTTAGAGGTTTTCGAGCCTTAGGTTTGTTGTGTGTGTGTGTGTGTGTGTGCGCACGCGTACATATGTTTGTACTGGGTCACAGTCAAAATGGTTAAAAGTTACTATTGTGAGCATTTCCCCAATTACACCCCCTACTAGTCATACTTTTCTTCCTTTATGACATCTTCAGTTTTCATGGGCAAATATTAATGCTCTATAATGCCCAAGATGATTTAACATGGCCAACCTGAACTCATTATCTTCTCTTTGAATTTGATCTTCCTTTTGCCTTATTTTAAAAAAGTTATTATAACTCTTGAAATCTAAACTTAATGTCATAAAATATTCTGAATTCAACCTGAAAAAATAACCAAAAAATGTATTCCTTGCTGTCCACTCCAAAAGTCTATGCCTTAGATCAGACTTTTGCCATCTCTGGACTGACCCTTGCATTAGGTCCTCTTAGTCTAGGCTTAGCCCTGCTCAGGTCAAACTTCATTTAGCTGTTTGAATGAACCTTGTCCATATGAAGAATTAAGCTGGACTACAACCATCTGTTTCATCTTCCTTTATGTGATCATTAAAATTAAGGTGAAAGAGTAACCAAAGGGGGAGGGTGATTTAAACAATAAATGAGACATGAGACATGTAAGCAATTTGAAGAATGTCTAAAAGCAGTTGGATGATAGGTACTGATTAAGCAGTTTGATTATGAGCAAGGGAGTGGACCCAGCTGATAAGGCAAAAATCTCGGAGGGTTCAGCATTCAGATTTGTCAGGTAAAAAAAAGCGTGGAACACGGGGACAAAAGAAGGATTGCTAGCCAATACCCTTTCTCTTTCCTCCCTCCCACATGCAGCATACAACATGCATTAGCACCCTGACACGCGTGCCCAGAAGAAAAAGTCTCTACACTCTAAACCCTCTCTACTGAGAAGGGAATGAAAAAAGTATACACTGTATTTTTCGGACCATAAGGCACACCTAGGTTTTAGAGGAGGAAAATAGGGGGAAAAATTTTTGAAGCAAAGAATGTGGTAAAATATTTAATAACATAAATAACATTCAGACTATATATAATTCAGCTACATTCGGACTATAAGACATACCCCCATTTTCCTCCCAAATTTGGGGAAAAAAGTATGTCTTATAGTCCAAAAAATACGGTATGTACACAGTTTACATATATAATATAGAGAATATATGTGATAAATAAAAGAATAGAGATACAAAATTGAATATATAATTTATATTATAGAACTATATTTATAATTTATTTTATTTATATTTGTAATTTAACTCTCTGGTTAAATTTCTTCATCTGAAAAGTAAGGTCACCTCCAGCTCTGACAATTTATGATTTTCCCTCTTATGTGCAAATTTATATCTGTTCTCTGATCATTAAACCAACCTGCTGAACACTTGAAAAAAAAAAAAGGAATGTATTGCCCCCTTGGGCTTGAGCTTCATCACTGGGAGAATCTGAAGGAATTTCCAATAAAGCACTGAATCCTCAGTCTGAGGGCTCAGTAAGCTGTGGGAGAAAGTGTACACTTAGAAGACACTTGCGTTGTAACTCCCCCCTTTTTAAAAATCACTAATACCATTTGGCAAACTATTATTTATTAAATGCTTGTAATAGGCAGATATTTGGCTAACTACTTACACATATGATCCCACTCAGTATTCAAACACCTCATTAGAGTGAGCATTGTCATTCCCATTACACAGAAGGGGATACTGAGGTTCAGAGAAAGTAAGCAACTTCACCACATCACATCTAAGCAAGTTGCAAAGGCAAGTTTCTATGCCAAGCCTACCACATTCCAAAACACGAGCACTTACCTAGTGGCTAAGCTCTTCTATTAGCTTCAGGTCAATTCTCCTGTGCCTCAGTTTCCTTATCTGTCAAATGAGAGAAGCCCCTGACTTCTACTGCCCTTAGGTTGTTGTGTATATTCAAGACGCTGAACTTAATCCTGCCTTGATAAAATTATATGTGTCATAAAAATACAAGTTATAAATTGCAATTTGAATGTCTGTGGGTATACAGTTCAGCAAAGTCCTCCTCCCTATGACCTTCTAACATGCCTACTTATACCTCTTGCTCTTGGCTTGGAACCTACAGGCATTTGTATGTGCAATCCCTGGACCAGAGGCTGGAAGCTTACGGAACAATAAATACCCTTGAAAGAGAAAAGGCAAAAGTCCACTAGAAAGTGTTCCTGTATGGATTTTCCTTTCTTATTTTTTGCCAGTAGCCTACAGAAATGGTCTAGGTTTCCTCCTCTGGAAATTCAGGAGAGTCTCTGAACTTTTGGTGAATATTTAATAAAGATACATGACACCACCTCGCAAATTCTAAAAGGCTGAAGAAATGTAAAGTACTGTTTTAACAAACAACATATTGTGCAAAAGTTTAAGCAGTATGTCAAAGAAATAAACTTAGAAACACAGACCCCACCGTGTTTTTACACTCCAGATGTTAAAACATCTTGTTCATTCACTTCAGCATACATCTCAAACTTGTGAACCATTTATTTGAAACATAAGTCCTGTTGTATTTAAAAAAAAAATAGCACTCTGGACAAACAGAATTCTTCTGAATGGGAGCAAAATTAGGCTATTTGAAAATAACTGCAGAAATGAGTTACTTACAGGGTACCCACTAAGTGCCAGGCACCGGGCCTAGAATCCTCCGATGACATGCTCACCCAGAAGGAGCTCCCTGCATCCTTTCTTCACTCCCAGCACTTTGTTGCGATTGCTCTATCCTCCTTCCTGGACTGAGCCCTCTGAGGTTAGAAGCTTGCCAGTTATCCTTTCCTCCTGAGCACACAGGAGACTGGACGGATACTCCTGGTAGATTCGTGTTGTTTTAGCCACTGAGTTTATGGTGTTTCATGACAGTGGCCATAGGAAACTAATAGAACATTCTCCCACCCTCCACTAGAATGGAAACATTTTGAAGACAGGAATTAGTGTCTAGCATGGAATGAAAATCGTAAGAGGCATTCAAAACGGTTTGTTGAGGCAGTAAGTGAATATATGGATGACGTGGTTGTGCCTTCCACACCAGACTGAGGCCTGAGGGCAAGGATCACTCCTTATTGCTATCCACATACCTATTGCTACTCTTGTCTGTCACACAGCAGTCAACTGAACTCAGTGGACTGATGGAAGTAGCGTTGCATTTGTCAAACTGAATGGTCTGGAGATAGGTGATAAAGTCATGGTCAAATATATTTCACATGTATACAGTCTTTTAAAGAAAAACTGGACTGTGTGGAATGTGAGTGGAGCAGGTACGTCGGGCTGTGTGTTTTTCTGTATCTGACTGGAGGCTCTCAGCATGCAGCTAAGAGTAAAGGAGTCCAGTTTTGAATGAAAAGACATGCACTTTTTAATTCTCATTCCATTTCCAAACTGCATCTCTAATAAAAGGATCCAGTGCCTCCTAATGATCCAAATCTCCCATGCATGAGACACTGAGAGCCTAAAGGGGGTGGGAGAGTCAGCAAGGCTTGAGCCTCACTCAGCAGCTGCCCCAAGAACCCTGGGCTCTGTTGGCTGTGCCCGCCCCACGTGCAGAAGCTGTTTCCCACAATGCAGTTTGCTTCTGTGCTCCATGGATTAGCTAGGGCCGATTAAGTAACCAATTTATGTTCTCAGAGCTGTTTAATGCATGCTGTGTCTGTATGATAGATGGCTCTGGCCTCCTGTGAACCATCATTCCTTCCCCAGGATTTCTTTTCCCCCTCTCAAAAATAAATATAAAAAGGCGTCCAAAATAGTACTGCGAGGCAAACAGGAAATTCAGTGTTTTGCAGCTAATTCTAATGAAGTCATACAACCCAGATGGCATGAATAATTCTACCTATGAGAGGGTTGATAGAGATGTGGGTCACAGGCCCACCCACTGGAAGGCAGGGCAGCACAGTGGAAAACGCTCAGGGCCAGGCAGGCCTGAGTCCAAATTCCAGATGGGCAGCTGTTAGCTCTGCAGTCTTGAACAAGTCACCTCTCCTGTCCATTCTTCAGTCTTGAAAAATGGGGATATAATGTTTAACTTTCAGGTGGATGTGAAGTTTAGAAATATATATAGTATATATATACAAAAAAAAAACCTTTGCACATTCGTAGCCCTAATTCAGAGTCGCAAGCTCAGATTTCCGCAGGGGCCTGGCAGGTAGCATAATGGAGAGACACTGGCCAGGTGGGACCTGTAATGAATTGGCAAGTGTGTGCCCCGTCGAAAGGGGCAGCTGCTGCTAGTTTCCTCCAGCTGGGGGTGACCATGTGGAAACAAGAGCTGGGCATACCAGAGCTGCCAACTTTTCAACAGAAGCAAAAATTAATTTTTTTAAGGTGTGAAACCTCTTAAGTTTTTGATGTTGACAATAAATTCAAATTTTAAAAAAATTACTGCTTAGGTCAAACAACATCTATGAATGGAATCTGGTTTATGATCCATCAATTAAAGGATTGCACTCTAAATAAATGGTCATTATTATTGCAACTTGAAGAAAACCTTTAGAAATAGAAAATGTCATATTGTCTTAAGTGCTTTCAGGTTGAAGCATCATTTAATAATACTGGCCTATGATGAAGTTTTCACTGCCTGATGGTAAAAAAGAAAAAAGAAAAGGAAAAAAAAGAGTTTATCTCACCTTCTCACCAAAAGCTACATTTACTCCATAAAAAAACATTTTTAAAGTTCTATTTCTTTTTGTGATAAAGTCTTTCATTATGAGATGATTATGATGGTGAGTAATAAGGTGTTTTCAAATCCTCTGTAGGAAAAGTTAAAAGTTGGTAATGCTATTGGATTTTCTTCCTTTTGAAATTTAGTTTTACTGTTTTGTTTTGTTTGTTTGTTTGTTTTAATCCTAGGTAGCAACTGCTGGTTTGGGGGCATTACTACTAATGTGAATTTTGTCTCATGGGTTGTGTCCATGCTGTGAAGGTTGCTGATTGCTCTTCATTATCCACTTCTCCTTCCTTAGTAAGAGAATATTCCACTAGAAACATGATCACCAAGAATAAAGACTGGATTTTACAGCCTTCTTGTAGCAACGGGGGCCACGTGTCTTAGTTCTGGTCAACAACAAGCAGAAGTATACTAAGACAGTCTCTTGAAACTTCCCTCAAAAAATAACTAGCATGCTGTCACAAATTCTGACCAGCAGGATTTGTATGGCTGTGACTGAATGCGTGAATAAGCTCACAGGGAAACACACAGGAATAGTGAACTGGGACCACGCATCCTCTCCATTATGATCTTGGAGAGGCCCTGAGCCACGGTCGACCAGCTTTTTATTGCCGTTTCTCTGGGCACCTTACATATGAATGGTCTTCATTAACTATGCATGGATTGTAGATTTACATTAGGTGGTAGACACCCAAGATAGCACATCAAGAGGATAGATACGCAAATGGAAAGACAAGAGGCTTGGGCTGACTCACTGGTCTGAGGAAGCTAGGCATGCATTAGCATTTGTTCTTTTGACCCAGGGAGAGAGAAATTTTTAGCAAGAGCAAGGTTTTATTTTAAATCTAAGGAACATGCCAGCCTGATTTCCCCATGGGAAATTCCGCTACCACATGTGTGGGTCCTGCATGCCGACTTTATGTTTCACGAGAGACTGTGCTCTTATTAGACGTGAAAACATAAGGGCTACATTTCCCAAGGTGGATGTATGAATTTCCTTTAGCATGCACCTTTTGCCTTGCTCCTCTTCTTTCTCCGTCCTGCTACTGGGAACATGGTACAGTGACTGGAGAGCCATATTGGATGATGGAGCAGGAAGCTAAAGAGAGCCTGCATCCCTGAGGACTGCATGGAAGAGAACTACCAACTTGGTTCTGTGTATTGTTGACTTTGGACTTTTTCTTTGAGAGAAAGAGCCTTCTGTCTTCTATCTTGTGAAACCACTGTTACTGTGGGTCCTTCTTACTTGCAGCTGCACCTAATCCCTACTGGAACACTCAAGGAATGTTTCTAACTGGGTGCTCTCATTTGTACTAAATACTTGTTTTGGATTCATTTCTCAAGTTAATCAACAAGAGGAAGTGAAAACTGAGTCAAAGAAAAATGTTCATTGGGACATTCTGGGGTTTAAAAATAATCTCCAAGCAATCTTCAGTGATTTGCAAACATACTTCTCAAGCTTTAGCAATTGGAAAGCATGTAAGGGGTCTGCAATGGAGCCACCATGAAGTCAGGTCCTCTGCTACACTGCTCTTGGCAGGTACTGGCATCCCTGATTGTTAGCTTAACTGAGATTGTAAGAATGTGCAGATCATAATCTCCAACAACTCAAATGACTTGAGATGACACATCATGTTCCTACAGGCAATTCACAGGGAAATATCATCACAGCTGATCTTTGAGGGCTGCAGACTGAAATAGGGCCATACATACCAATAGGTGATCTGCAATGGTACTTACTGTTACTGTCTACAGGTGGCTATGGGAATAATGTGAGTTTCTTGAGGGAAAGTACCTTACCCGTACTGCTTCTTCAGTATTCTTACTTTGTACCACTCTCTCACTTGCCCACTGACCATTTCCTGGACACCTTGACACACCTTTTGCTCCTCATTTATGTCAAGCTCATTCCTACCTGGCGACCTTACATTTGCTTGTTCTTTTGCATGGATGACTCATTTCTCAGAGCTTCTCCTAGATGATTCTTTCTCACAGTTGAGGTCTCAGTTAAAATGTTAGCTCCTCAGAGAAAGCTTTTCCTTGGCCTATGAATTTTCCCAATCACTCTCATGGCATGTGACACCATCCGAAATTACTTATTAGTTTCCAGTACAATGATTGTCTTCATTACACTTAGAATAAGGGCAGGGGCCTTGTCAGTTTTGTTCACCTGGTTTCTCTACAACATGGTCTAACATGTAGTAAGCATTCAATAGATAGATAAATGGATGACTATTGAACATAGCCCAATTACTACAGGCAATATGAGGTATCCTACAACAAATCTATAATGTTCTATCAGGACTTAAAGGAAATCCATAATGGCAGTGCAGGTGTTACAGATAATCTATGGGCACCTATAAGTCAACTGCTGTGAGACTACAAATCTTTTCAGATCATTTTTAAAGGGGTTACAATACCCTATGAAGTGATAAACAATCTGTGATGTATCTACCATTCCAGATGTTATGAAGTGGGTCTACAGAGTATTTCTAGTTGCTTGGTAGAGAAGAAAGGAAAGGGATTTCACCAACTGCCAAAACAGAAGCATGAGTAAGAGCCCAGGGGCAAGAGATATGCCTGGATCCTTGGGAACGAGGCAGAGGCAGAGCTGGAGAAGTCAGCTGTACTCCCAGCCTGGCAGATGAATCGAAGTTAGCATGAGGTCAAACTGCGGAGGGAGGGCTCTGCACATCAGATTTCTCACCTCTCTATACCAGATTCCTCTCTGTACAGACTCATCACCTGTAAAATGAGCTGGCTGTGCTATACTAAGGATGCTAACTAGCTGATGCACCATCATTCTCTCATTCTGTGTCAGTAGTGCACGTTCTTGGTGCCCTGCCCAGACCCCCTTCACTGGACTGGTGGACCCATCTCCCAGCTGCTGTGAGTGTTGGCTGCTAATGACTCATAGCGGCTCCATTTCCCCAAGAATAGCACTCTGCTGAGAAGGGCCACAGTGCTAGGAGGTTGTGCACCATCACCCCCCTGCTGGCCACAGCCAATGACGGACCACCAGCATGCAAAATGTCATTCCCCTGACCTCCATTCATGCTCTAGTGGACTGGTTAGCTCTCAGCTTGGCCCATATCCTTAGTTTGCTTACCCCTCATGCTCCAGCCTGTTTTCCTCTCTCTCCTTTGTCTGAGAACCTTCCCCCAATAAATCACTTCCACAAGAATCCGTATCTCAAACTTCTGTGGAACCCAAAGTAAGACCAATCTGTGGACACACATCACTAAATTGATCATACTACTCTTGCCTTATAAACTCAGATTCATTTGTAAAAGTATCCCAACAGCAGAAAGAACACTTCCAGTCCATTGCTACCAGCATTAGAGACAAACTCTGTTTGCCAACCCTGAGCTGGAATATCTCAAAGGTCCCCTCCTTCGCTGACATTTTTCTTTAATGACACTTTTTAGGTGACCTGAACTTGTTGTATGACTGAAGGTGGGGAAGCAGAGAGTCAGAGGTACTCATATTGGAGAAATTTAAAAGTCTGGTTTTCCCAAAACTCAACTTCTATGCTTATTTACTTTGTTCATGAATGATCCCCTGCCATGAGGGGCCAGGAAACAGACTCCATTCTCCCAGCACAAAACTAAGCACTTGGGACATGCTCTCTAAACATATAATGACTTCCGCATTAACCCAACTTCTCCTTTCACCCAGGAAAGCACTTCTTGCTGATGGGACACAAGGGGTAGAGTGTGATACTGACAGCCAAGATGTGGAGAGGGCCAACAGAAGGGTTTCTCCTTCAGAACAAAGGGCTCCAGGGAAGAGATCTTCCTCCGGAAAGGGGGGAATCCACCTACCCTGCAGAACTCATTGAAGTGGGAGAAATACCACAGTGAAGAAGTAGCAGACTGGCTGGGAAGGCTTCTCCCAGGATTGGTTGGGAAATGCTTCAGTAAGGGAGAGGTAGGGAAGGGGCCCCTGTGGGCTCCGTTGCTTTTCTTCTCCCGTGAGAGGAGGTGGTAAGTAAAGCAGTGCAGTCACGTGGGGGAGGGAGGGTTGGATGGTGGGACCAGGTGAGGGAGATGGCAGAGAAATGATGGCAGGTGCCTCCTGAAATTAATGTTTAGTAGAGTATTAACAGCTATTTCATGAATAATAGCGTTATTATTTTTAGTTTGCAGGATTGACAATACTTATACATACATGTGTATGTGTCTGTGTGTGGGTGTGCATTTATTTTTAAACTGAAGAGGTAGCTCAGCAGAGTGGGTAAGAGTTCAGATTAATTACAGAGGCAGAATGGGTTCTAATTGTGGCTATGCAACAACTGTGTGACCCTAGGCAAAGGACTTTACTGCTCTGTGCTATGGTTCCAGCATCTTCTAGATGAGGATAACAATAATGTCTCATCTTACAGAGTTGTTATGAGAACTAAGTGAGCTAGTCTTTGTAAAGTACAGAGCATGTTTGCTATATAAACATGCTCACCTTATCAAGTATAATCTGAAAGGGACTTCTGGCCAAGATGGAGGTGTAGGTAGACACACCGTGCCTCCTCACACAACCAAAAGAGGAAAAACGGCAATTTAAAAAACAAAAACAGCCAGAACTGATAGAAAATTGAACTGAGTGGAAGTCCAACAACCAAGGAGTTAAAGAAGACACCTTCGTCCAGACCGGTAAGCGGGGCGGAGCCAGGCAGAGAGCACACAGCAAGATGGCGGTTTGTGGAGCAGTACCAGCAATGCTGCAACTGCCTGGAGAGGCCTGCAGTGGGCGCCCTTGACCAAAATGCGGCTGGCCCACCCGGACCCAGCAGGGCTGAGACTGGTGGACTGGGTGGTCTCTCATTCGCACACAAATAAACCAATAAACAGGGAGAAAAAGCTGGGGAGTGGAGCAGACTGCACAATCATCACGGGGAAATAAAGCCTCAAACCACCGATTGAAAACACCTATGGGGGTTGAGGCGGCGGCAGGAGGAACTCCCAGCCTCACAGGAGAGTTCATTGGAGAGACCCATAGGGACTTGGAACTACGCAAGCCCACACACCCTGAAGCCAGCACAGAAGGACCCAACTTGTTTGTGAGTAGTAGGGGAAGTGTGGAGAGCAGAGCTAGTGCCATTGTTTGCTCAGGCCCCGCCCCCACAGGCAGTGTCACAACATAACATGATGGGTTGCTCCACCCTGGTGAACGCCTAAGGCTCCGCCCCTTAAAGTAACAGGTATGCCAAGACCAAAAAGAAAAAAAAAAAGGCCCAAGTGAAAGAACAGATCAAAGCTCCAGAAAAAATACAACTAAGTGACGAAGAGATAGCCAACCTATCAGATGCACAGTTCAAAACACTGGTAATCAGGAAGCTCACAGGATTGGTTGAAATTTGGTCACAATTAGATGAACAAATGAAGGATACACTAAAGAAAATGAGGGGAAATGTGCAGGGAACCAAGAGGAATGAGAAGGAAACTGGGACTCAAATCAACAGAGTGGACCAGAAGAAAGAAAAAAACATCCGACCAGAAAAAAATGAAGAAACAGGAATTCAAAAAAATGAGGAGAGGCTTAGGAACCTCCAGGACATTTTTAAACATCCCAACATCTGGGTCATAGGGGTGCCAGAAGGAGAAGAGGAATACCAAGGGATTGAAAACTTATTTGAACAAATAATGAAGAACTTCCCCAAACTGGTGAAGGAAACAGACCTCCAGGAAGTCCAGGAAGCTCAGAGAGTCCCAAAGAAGTTGGACCCAAAGAGGAACACACTAAGACACATCATAATTACATTACCCAAGATTAAAAATGAGAGAATCTTAGAAGCAGCAAGAGAAAAGGAGACAGTTACCTACAAAGGAATTCCCATAAGACTGTCAGCTGATTTCTCAAAAGAACCTTGCAGGCAAGATGGGGCTGGAGAGAAGTATACCAAGTCACAAAAGGCAAGGACCTACATCCAAGAATACTCTATCCAGCAAAACTTTCATTTAGAATGGAAGGGCAGATAAAGTGCTTCCCAGATAAGGTCAAGTTCAAGGAATTCATCATCACCCAGACTTTATTATATGAAATGTTAAAGGGATTTATATAAGGCATGGAGGGATATCAACAGGGGAGTGGGGGGTGGGAAAGAGGAGGAAAAAGTACAGAAAATAAGTAGCATAAATGGTAGGTAGAAAACAGACAAGGGGAGGTTAAGAATAGTGTAGGAAATGTAGAAGCCAAAGAAGTTATGTGTATGACCCATGGACAAAAACTAAAGGGCAGGGAATGAGGGGGGTGTGGGGTAGAAAGGAATAAAGGAGGGAAAATGGGACAACTGTGATAGCATAATCAATAAAATATATTTAAAAAAAAGAAAAAAGTTGGGTTAAACTGATTCATTTAATGCAGGACTCCTCAGAAACCAAAGTGTTAATTTTCCTTAGAACAGAAATATAACATATAGCAGTTCCAGAGCCTTTTTTATGGAGCATCCTGCAGGACCAACATCTCCGAAACAATTAGCCAAGCAATGCTTTAAGGAGATAGTCCTATGAGTTGAGGAATGAAGGCAGTGAACTCATTCCTACTCAGGATTTGGCATGCACCAGTGCTGTGCTAGGAGCATTGCTTACCTTATCCCCTTGCATTTCGCCACAGCTTTATGTGGCTATTAAGCCCTCCATTTTATAGATAAGGAATAAGAGCTTCAGACAGATGAAGTAACATGGTCAAAATCTCTCATGAAGTTGCTCTGGTCAGGTGGCTCAGTTAGTTGGAGTTTTGTCCCATACACCAAAATGCCATGGGTTCGATTCCCAGTCAGGGAACATACATTATCTAGGTTGTGGGTTCAATCCCCAATCAGGGCATGCACAAGAGGCAACTGATGTTTCTCTCACATTGGTTTTTCTCCCTTTATCTCTCTCTCTCTAAAATAAAAAAACGAATCCTCAGCTGAGGATTTAAAAAAAAACACCTCTCACAATGCAATTCATGCCAGTGGAATGAGATCCTGACGAGCTTTTAAAGGTGAGGTTTATTGCAGCCAGCCCTTTCCTCTTCAACCCTCTCCCCACTAAGCTACTGCATCTTAAGTTTTGGAATCCCCCTTTTCTCCTCCCGGAATTTTTAAGGAGGCTTAGCCAGTCAGGCTGGGCACAAGATCCAAGCTTTGCCACTGAGCAGGGAAGTCTTGTGAATTCTCTTACTCAGTCATGGTTTCCTCATCTGTACACTGGAGGGGACAATACAATCTTCATGGGGGTTTCCGGGGGCGAAATACTGACCCTCACGCCCAGCACATGGCTCAGGGCAAGGCGCACTGACACCCAGCAGGCGTGTCTCCTGTCCTCATGCCTTCACTTTTGGTTATGCAGGGGCAGGCTAAAGGGATGCAGAGACAGAGGGGAGAGAGCCAGGCGGGAGGGGAGAGGAGGACAAGGCAAAGGCTGCAATGCCACAGGCTTTCAGTCTCAAAAGGGGGGCAGCGCAGCAGATGCACCTACTGCTCTCAGTCATTAGCAACAGCAGAAGGCTGTCGTTCACACCGCCTTCTGCTCCGCATGGCTCCCTCACTGACAAGACAACGTGCACTGTCCTAGTTTCTCATACCCACCTCCTGTCGTAGGTTCAAAGGCTTAGCTGTGTGTGTGCATGAGAGAGAGAACCCTTGTGTACATATGTACGTCAAAGAGTGTACATGCTTGGGCTTGAGCCTGTGTGTAAATGTGTGAGTGTATCTTGAGAGGGCTAGGACTGGCCTGAAAAGAAAATAAATAAAAGTTCCTTCTTTGATTTGACAACTTTATTTCTCTTGTGAGGGAGAGACAGTCTGGCAGTCTCTTGCTTGAAGAACATGCCCTACCCGACTATTACTTTTTAGAAAAAATTTCTGAACAAGGGTCGGGCTTATTCAGGAATTCTAATTTCCGTGAAGAGTTTTGGGGGAAAGTGGGGTCTTGCCAGATGAAAGCAGACTAGGCAGGTCCACGCCCCCTTCATGGAAGGTTCATCTGTGATCCATCTCTGGACGGTCCTGTGTTTGGCATGGGGCCTGGCACTGGTAGGCACTCAGTGAACGCGTATTAAACAGAGAACTGTTGCAGTTTTTTGCATTACTTGAGAATCTTGCTGCTGACAGTGACTGACTTGCCTCAAAGGCAATCACAAACCATTTTCCAAAATGGCAGCGTTTCCCTCATTCATACAGTTTCATTGCCAAGTCCATGCTGGACACATAGCAGGTCCTCAAATGTTTCCTCAACATTTCTTGAACTACCCAGTTCTTTGACCAAATTCAATCTTCTGCACACTATTGCTGAGCTATCCGTGCAGTGACACAGATGTGCAACAAGACTTTAGCAGTCCTCTAACCCACATGTGTGAGGCAACAGCGTGTGGTAAGGAACAGGAGATTTGGTGGGTAGGCATTCATACTCAAGTATTTCTAAAAAATGCAACAAAAACAAAAAGAACAAAGGTGAGTGAGTGTTTATAATCAACTTCGGAAATGATCCTGTATTTTAAAAAAATTTATTGATGTAAGAGAGAGAGTAGAAGGCAGGGAGAGAGAGAATGGGGGGTGGGGGAGAGAGAGAGAGATCAATTTGTTGTCCGACTTATTTATGCATTCATTGGTTGCTTTTCGTCTGTGCCCTGACTGGGGATTGAACCTTGGTGTATCAGGACAATGCTCTGACCAAATGATCTACCTGACCAGGGCCTTCTTGTATTTTTAATTACATATTTTGAGGTAATCAAATCTTTCTACTAATTAGAACAAAGCAGCTGGCACTTAAAAGAGAGGGGAGGGACTCTTTACCTTTGGTTTGAAATGAAATGAAGGTAACTGTGCAAGATATATTCCACCCGCACCCCCTTAAATTCTGCTACCACAGACCTTAGCAATGCCTGCGCACACTGAAAACCGTAGGGTCTAAATGACGGCACGGGAGTGGGGCGCAGATACAGGCTGAAATCCAGACTGCACTATTAGATGTGTGCCTGGAGGAGATGTGAAACTTTTATGAACTTGCATTTTTGCATATGTCAATTGGGGAAATGATAACTAACTTCATAATAACATGTGGGATGTTTTCTGTACTAGGCATTTATCAATATTATTTAATTTAACCCTTACAACAACAAATCTGTGTAGTAGCTACTATTCTTTGTTTAATGGACGAGGGAATGAGACTTAGAGAGGTTAAGTAACTTGGCCAAGATCACACAGCTAACACCTGCTAGATTCTGAACCTGAATGGGGGCTACATAATTCCAAAGCTGATGTTCTTAATCAGTTTGCTGCTCCATTGCAGTCCTTGTGCAGTTTTGAGGACTAGAAAATTTTCTCCATGGAGTGTATAACAATGCCTACCAAGCACACAGACAGGGCTTACATGTAGTTCTTAACCACCCCGTTTTGGGCTGCTTGTTAGGTGTTTCCACATGATGTGAAATCATAGAAGGATGCTCATCTTCAGTACCTTGCAGTCCAGAAAACAGCACACAAGCCTGAACAAATAGCTGCCTGTATTCTGGGGACCCTTGCCATGGAACCCTGTGGTGTAACGCCACAGGAATTACTCAGTCTTCCTGAGGCCATCCTGGGGTTGTGCTGCCCCAATTTTTGAAATTAACCTTTGTTGTCTCATGTCTGAATAAGCGAGGTTTTTCAGTAATGAGGCAGGGTGATTTACGTAAGGGCCATTCATCTTCATAAGAAATTTATTAAACAATCATTGCTGCTTTTTTCCCTCCGTATTTGTCATCGGCAGCATGGTAATTGGTTTGAAGCCCATGCTGGCTTGTCATCAAATGAACCTGCTGTTCTGATCAAGCAAAGCCAGCTTGGCAGCTGGGAGGCGGAGGAGCTGATGGGAAGCGGGAAGGCACAGGCCACAGGCCACAGGCAGTGAGATCTTCCCATGGAAGAAGTGGCTCCAGGCTTTGGGGTCTCCAGATTAACCCACCCCCACCTCTCTCTTCCTCAGAGACCTCTCGAAGGTCTCTATCGAGTCTGGTGACGTCCTCAGGCAAGCACAGGTTAAATACACCAGGACGGTGCCTAGCACTTCATTACAGGGCTTTTAATTATCATCACCTCCAACAGCAATTAATAACAATTAAGGGTCTTGTAATAACATGAGCACTGTGCGCAGCTACTTTAGAAGCTGCAGGGAAGTAAAATGGATGATTCTGGAATGCCCACAATGGGAGAATCAATGGTATTGTCTTAATACATGAGTATGAAAGACGTTGCCTGTCTCTGTAAACTGAGTAGCACATGCCACAGGTCACGTGCCTTATGGCCTCCCCAGGCTGAGGTACCGAGCTGACACGAGGGAGTAAAGCAAGCCCATAGACAGGTGTCTCCATTGGCTGAGGAGGTGTTTTTAAGTAGTCAGAGTTTGAATGCCCTTAGGCTGGACCTGCATTCTCCAGCTCCAGTGTGTGTTCCTGAGACTGCTGTCTTGTCATACCTGTCTGTGCCCTGAAGTCACATCCATCTCTGTGTCTCTGCTCTGGGGCGGGGAGAGTCCAGGTGGGTCTGACATCCTGAGCTTCCTTCACTTGTCTGTTGTGAGGAGTATATGAGCGAATTCCTATGATTCACTTACAAAACCACTGGCACGCAGCAAGCATTCCACAAAGTTCAACTTTTCAAACAATTTACAAAACAATGAAAGGTTCTCTTCTCAGGTGAGGCAGGCTGTGATGACTTTGGGCCTTCCTACCTTATTATAGAGTCTGAGTAAGTGGGGAGGCGATTTGGCGGCCCCAGGCAAGCTGCTTAACCTCTGGGGGCTCAGTTTCCTCAAAAGTCAAAGGCTGTATGTATGCAAATACTTGTATTGCACAGGTTTGCTGACAGAGTTCATTGAAAAGGATGCATTTAATCAAGCACAGCAACTTTCTCTTATCTTTTCAGTGTCTAAGGCTGGAAAGAGGTCAGTGGATCAATCAGTCCCAGGGGATGTAAATCCTTGTCGTATGAGGAGGAACATTTTGGTTCCCAAGCTGACATTAGGATGAAAATCAACTGGACCACTTACCAGCTATTTGACTTTTCCTAGCCACCTCAACTCTGGGAGCCTAGTTGCCACAGAGGTGAAACGAGAATGACAGAGGAACACATTGGGGCTGAGTGTACTCTGTGAGACAAGTGTGCAAAGCTCTTAAGAAGTGCTCCCTACTGTGTCCGATGGGTACTAGACTTCCCAGGGTGATCACTTCATAAAATGTATAAATGCCTCATCGCGAGGTTGTACACCTGGAACTAATATAATATTGTCTGTCAACTGTAATTGAAAAATAACTTTTTTAAAAAAGGAAAGGGTCCATTTATAGCAGTTGTTACAATGGTTATACCCAACTTGAAATGAGAGCTCCTCTTGTCACTCAAGAACATGCTTAACTGTGTATTTATCATCGGGTCCCTTCGGTGAATTGAATTTGAAGTGGTAATTTTTACTCACCTTTTAAAATCAAAACTTAGAAGAAAATGATATTATGTACTTAAATAATGTTGCAATTTTATGAAATCAAGATACTCTCTAGAAAGCTGCATTAACAAAAACATATCCATTTCCAACAACTCAAAAAAAAAAAAAGCCTTTTAAATTAGAGCTAAATTAGTCAAGACCCGCCATTGTAAAACTTCCTTGGGAGTTTTCATACACATACTCATTGGCAGAAACTATTCTCTGGAATAAAATATTTTTGCTAAAGCAGAAAATGCTTTCTTTAATGAATTGCCAGTCTTCTAAGCACTTTCATTTTTTAGAAGATTTTTCTACTTATCTTGAGAAACTACAGAGATAATAAAAATCTAAATATAATTGAATACAAATGTATTCAAATAATTATAGGATGAAAAATGGACGAGTCAGAGCCTGCTGCGTGTGTTTAAGCTGAATGATGGGAAGGCAGGCATCTGGGCCCGGAGAAGCAGGTCCGCTGCGTTCAGCAGCAGTGGACACTAGAGAATCCGGGGTGGACAGCAGACAGGAATTGTTCACTTGCAAGCAGTAGTCTTTCTCCTATCATCCCTTTCTCTCTTCTTTCTGGCCTCCTTTGTTCTTTCCTGCATCCCTCTTTTTTTTTTTAAATAACATACCTCTTTTCTTCTCTTTCCCTTTCCCTCCCCCACTTTCTCTCTCTATCTCGATTGAATTTCCTTTCTCTCTCCTTGTCTCTCAATCCCTGGCTCTATCTGTCTGTTCTCTCCATGTGCATGTCTCTCTGTTCTTTCTGTGCCTCTCTGTATTTTCTTTCCTCTTTGTCTGCTTTCCCCCTCTCCCTTCTTCCATCTCCTTTCCTGTATCTCATCTGCTTGGTCTGCAGTGACAGCCTCGCCATCAGGCAGGCATCAGGAGTGGACGAAAGGCAGGGCCAAGGTTCTGTCTCTGCCCTTTGGGGACTCAAGTCTCATGGGAGAGACAAGTAGAGAAACAGCCACCCTGCTAAGAAAGGGGAACCAGCAAGCACCCTGGGAGAATGGCATTTCTCATTGTCTTGGTGAGTGGAGGGAAGCAAAACAGAAGGGGCAGAGGGATCAGCAGGAACTAACCCGGAGATATACATAATCACAGAGTTTAAGGCCCAGTGGAAAGATGAGGTCGGGTGCTGCTAGATCAGAAAGGAGGAGAGAAGAAGCAAGGCGAACAGGGAGAGGGGGAGAAGGGCGGGAGAAGGGAATGACCAAGACACGGGATGGGAGGGAGGGTTGGCTGTCAAAGGAGAAGGCCTTATAGTTGTGTGCCAGTCCTGGCTCTCCACAAAAGTCCTGTCTTTCGGATCTCACAGCTAGTTTAAAAAAAAAAAAAAAAGGAAAGGCTGAGTCAAACCTTTTATTTTGCTAAATAGGGATATTTACCAAAAAATGCCAGCTGTGAGCATAATTTTATGAATTAAATGACATTTAACACTAAAACTAGTGAGATAAATAATCAGAATAAGCCATATTGGTTTTAAATGAACTCTTTAGTTTTATGCAAAGCTCTCTACGGTGTCCTTTTTTTCTGAGGGAAAATTTCGTCATCCACAAGAGTCACCACTCTTCCAGGTGTCCGTGCTTGGGAAGCACTAATGCCGTGTGCAGTGACGGGGAGCTTGCGTTTGCGTTTGGAAGCAGTGAGGAGCTGGCTAGTGAATGTTTCTAAGAAGATGAGAACTAGTGTTCGCCCATGGGGCCATAAGAACACGCAGGGGGAACAGGCAGCTCCCTTCTAGCACGTTGTGTTTCGTGGGTCACAAACTAAGGTGGCCTACATTTTCATTCCTGTTATTGGGGGGTAACTATACTCACCATAGTGGATGGTGATGGTAATTAAAATTACTAATAGATGTGAAGGCATTTGAAGATATATTGAGACCTAACTGTAGGGATCATTGATATTAAAGGGTGGCCTCATCTTAAAACTTGGCGTTGGGTGCAGATAGGTGGTAATAGGACCACAAGAAGCCATAAAGGGGGTAAGTGGTCAGGCTGAGCAATCCCATGCCTCCAAGAACCTGTATTCAGCTACCATGGCCAGAGCCATTGGTATGTACCAGGTATTTCCTAGAGGCTTTGCTTTACTACCCATTTAACCTTATTTCTTACAACAATTTTTGTGTCTTATATAAAGTTACATACTTGTTTAGTATAGGACAGCTAGTGATGGGAAAAGCAATGCCTTTTTTTTAAACCAGTGTATCCTTTATTGAATGGCACATAGTAAGTGTTCAATAAAGTTTTAATTGACAAGATTTCTCAAAGATCTCATAACAACTAAGAAGCATAAGCAGGAGTCTAACCCAAGCCTGACCCCACAGCCCATGCTTGTAACCACGGTGTACCAGTACACCTCCAAGTAGATCCCCTGTCCCCTGCACTGGGCTTGGAGTGCCTCCCCACCCTTTCCTGTCTGATATATGAAGCTCGGTCAATCATTCTTTCATGAATTCATAAATTCCTTGACTTATCACTCATTCAACAAATATCAGGTCACTCAACATCAGGCGCTAGACCCTGAAAGTATTAAAAGGAGTAAGATATGATCCAATCTCTTCCTCTAAGAACCTCATCGTCTATTGGGGAGGCAAACGGGTAGACTGAAAACTGTTATAAAACACCTATCTTATATGGCTATATATGAGCTTTTTAGTAGTCACTCAAAAAAAGCCTGTTTTACTCATTACCAGATATCTTTGCAATGCTCACATTTGCAATCTATATTTCTTATTTTGTATTAACATGTTACAGCTTATTGATTATTTTATCTGGCACTTTTATCAAATTAGTTTTATGAAGTTTTATTCTTCTCATTTTCAGTTTTAATTCAATTTCTTCAATGTTTTCCAAGGATCTTTGTGTTTGGATAGTTTCAATTTTGTCTCAAAGCAAAAATTATGCCTAACACTTACATTATGCCTACTACATGCCCAGTACTATTCCAAGACTAAATGCACATTTACTTCATTAGCAGTCTGTTTAATCTCTCCACACACATCTCCTTAGCATTTTTCTAGTTTCAGAGTTCTTATAGTTCTTAACAATTTCAAATCTTTGATTAAAAACACAGTGTAGGAATGCACAAAATTATATATGTGATTAAATCTTTAGGAACATATACAATTCTTATGAAGAGTTCCCTGCCTTATATTGCATTACACAAAAGTGACCATTCACTGTTACACATTGTAGAAATTCTGAGCTCATTTTAGGAAAGATTACAGAAAATACACTGGAAACACAGACATTTCTTATAAAAGGCCAGAGGCTATTGGTGCCCTGCCAAGCATCAATGCGTATAAACTGGTATGGATTTCCTGTGACCACTGGCTGGAGTGTTCATGTAAAAACTAACCTATCTGTCGTCAACTAGAGAGACATGCCTGGGTCCTGTAGGTACTCCAGAGGTAGGAGGGCGAGCAAGGGGTGTGACAGGTGAAATACTGTCACGGAGCTAACATAACTCAAGTAAGAAGGAGATAGAGTAAGAGTTTGGGGACATTGTGTAAGTTTGCTCAGGCTACCATAGCAAAATGTCACAGCCTGGGTAGCTTAAACAACAGAAATTTATTTTTCACAGTTCTAGAGGCTTGAAGTTCAAGATCAAGGTGTCAGCAGGTTGGATCTCTCCTGAGGCCTCTCTCTTTGGCTTGCAGACGGCCGCCTTCTGTGTCCTCACATGGTCTTTTCTTCGTGCACACATATCCCCGCTGCCTCTGAGTCCAAATATCCTCCTTTTATAAGGACACCAGTCCGATTGGATTATGACCCTTGCCATATGAACTCATTTAACCTTGATTACATCTTTAAAAGTGCTATTTCCAAATGCAGTCACATTGAGAGTTAGGGCTTCAACATGTAAGTTTGTTGCGGCGGTGGGGGGTGGGGGGCACAATCAGCCCATCACAAACATCTTCAAAACTTGGCTCCAATATCACCCGCTCTGAAAGCCTTCCCAGATTTTCCCAGGTGAAGTTCACTGTAGAGATTCCTATACAATGCTTTTTATCCTTCTTTATGTCACATGCCCCACTGTGTTATCATCTATCATTTCTGCAGGCTGTATCCATGCCCTGTGCTGACTCCTAGACTAGGGACTGTCGGCTGCGAGCCTCTCTTCTTCATATCCTACCACCCAGTAGTGGGTAGGTGCTGTGGGCACAGCAGGGTTACAAAATGACTGATCGGTGGAGTAAGGGTGGGCTGTGACCGGGTTTCTCAAAAGAAGCAGTATCTTCAAGCCAAGTGAGCAGAATGCTGGCAGGTACCAAATTAAAGGCAAGGTTTGACCAGGTTTAAGTCCAGATCAAGAATCCAGGCACATAGACATGAGATGAGGGACTAGGGGTTAATGGCCAGGAGCAGGAGTGTCGAGATGCCAGGTAGTAGCGGGAAGAGACTGAGTGCCGGAACCAGACAGTCTAGATTCAAATCCCGGTTTTGCCACTTACTGGCTATATGGCCATGCACAAATCATTTACTGCTCTGAATTATAGTTTTCTTAAAAGTGAAATTGGATAATGTGTAGTAATTGGTAAGTGTGTCGGAGTTAAATGAAGAAACCCATGTAAAGAGCCTACTGTAGGATCTTGTACCTAGTGGGTGACTGACAAATGATAGAAATTTCTACAACCAAGCAGTCTCAAATTTTTCACAATGCTGCCTATGTAGTCAAGGCTTAGCTTTGCAGACACCTCAAGGGTCCAAAAAAACCTGAACTGATTTGGAAACATTTGACCCGCCAGAGGGAGGCCTTCTAGATCCACTGTTGCAACAAGAAATTGTCATAGCATTGCTAATGTTGGGGTTTTCCTTTAAAAAATTACATTAAGCCTCCTTGGAGTTCAAATGAAATGCATTCCCGTGATAATACTCAGAGCTTAATGTTCATAACATTTCAGAATAAAAAAGTCATTTCTGTGTTTACTTTGTGCTTATTAAACAGAAAAAGAGATGAAAGAAGCAAATAGAGGAAAGACAACCACGATTATTTCCAATTTCTTGAGCTATCCCTTCCACCTGGATGCTTTGATAACGGCACAACAGAGCACAGAGTCTGGGGTTACATGAGGAGCCGAAATAAGAGGGAGAAAGTCACTCAGTTCTGTCGTTCAGATGTTTCATTTGTAAGGTAACGAAGAGCCAAAGGGCCCAGAATCGGGGGAACTGACTTCGGATTTAAATTGTCTTCACTTTCACAGACCTGCAGAATCATAGAGCGGGGAACGACCTTGGGAGGTCATCAGGAACCTATGTACATTTTAAAACTCCTCATCTCTATTTTTTCTTTTTTTTTTGAGAGTGATGGAAGAGGAAATTTTATAACCGGCCACAAGAGCTCCTTCTGCTGCTCAACAGCCCTCACCTCAGGAAAACGTCTCCTAGAGCCCAGCTAAGTGATTGTTTCTGTTGAGAAAAATGTCAATCACATGTTTCACCCAGAGGGTAGGTAATATGAAGTCTATTTGTATAAAAGGGACTTACCTGTAACTTACTAAGAGTTAGTAAAAGCTACTCTGGCTTTAGAGTACAAAAGAATTGGGTTCAAATCTCATTGTGGGTGGCTGCTAGCTGTATGACCTCAGGTTAATTACCTACTTCCCTTGCCTGACTTCCTTTTTCCTCATTTGTAAAATGAAGTCCTGACCTCAAAGCATGTTGGGTATTCCATATAAGGAGGAATGATTTGTAATTACCAAATCATGAGATTATGGTAGACTGTACTATGTTGAAGTACTGAAATATCCATATATTTGGTAGTGTGCTTTTTTAATTAAAAAAAAATTCTGAAATTCAAGTTATTAATATCTGGAGAGAAAGACCAATGATTCAATTATTCAAATTATGTAAAAAGGCAACCTGGTGCAGTCTACAAGTCTAGACAGCTCTGGGCCTGTGTGAATTGCAATAAGCAACTATATTGTGGTCTTGCAAAGCTCCTATTGAAGGAATAATTACTATTGCATTTCAAAGAATTTCTGAAAAAGTAGAATATGAATGAGACAGTATGAAAATGAATACAGGTATGTCTGCCTCAGATTTACCAAATGCCTATGATGAAAATGCAGAAGATAAAGACAAATCAAATGTTGTCTTTGGCTGGGGTGGGGGTTGGGTGGGAAATACAGCTTTTTACCAACATAAAACCTGCTGTCTTTGCTGGGGTGGGCATAGGAGGAGGCGTTGCTCAAACAAGAACTCCTCATAACTCTCAAATATGAGATAAAATTATTGAAAGATGAAATTCAGAGGAAAATATTCAGGGTTCACTTCTAAGTATCTTCTCACCATCCTTCTAATCAGAAAACTGCCAGAAAGAGCTTTCATAGCAGCAAGTTTGCACAAAAATATGTTTGCAATTCAATGATGCCACTGGTGCACTTTATTTTTAGCATATTTTTATAAAGAGTGAATAATATTTTCATTTTCAATTTCTATAACTGATTAGATTTTCCTATTATGTGAGTTTTGGTTATATTTTGAATGTTTATCTTAAAGTGTTTTTATTTGCCAATAATTTATATCACAGTTATAATATTTATGTTTTGTAAGTATACATTTTTCCAATGTTTATAGCATATTTATATGTATTTGTATTTAAAGTACATTAAATAATTTAGTTTCTTTGAGCTTTTTATTTTATAAATTCTGTGCACTTTCAAAATAAAATATTGATAGTATGTAAAATAAATACTGAAATAACAGAAATGCTATCTTGCTGCAGCATTGGAATCACTGAGATGGAGTTAGCCAACTTGAAATCGTTAGGACATTGGAAAACGTACCAGGACCCAAAGGAGAAGTCAGCAGCCCAAACAAGCCGAAATGAAGGTGTCTGACTTTTCTCTTGCTCAAGGCTGGTATCTTCCCTGCTTGATGTTAGCAGGAGGAAAGGCCTCTGCTAGCCCATAAGCAAGTGTTAGCATCAGGAGAGGTGTCATACATGTTGGTCAGGGAAGTGGGACAGAGTGAGGTCAGGCACTGAGAATATTCCTCTGAGGCCTTCTGAGGGAACAGCCTGCAGGGAGTCTATGGGGCTTAGGGAGGCCAGGCACCTGTTATGCTTAAATCACAGACCTGCTGTAAGACTTAAAGATTAAGTTGTCTCTGAACGACTCCACATTACACATAAGGGATTCTATAAGGGGTGATTTTATGTAGTGCTGAGTGGCTGTGGAACTTGGGGCAATTGATTTAACCTTGTTGCGACTCAGTTTCCTCATTTGTAAAATGGCATTAACAGTAACACACATTCGATTAATATAAAGGTTGTGAATTACATGGATTAATACATGTAAATGGTTCCGCATAATCCCTAGTACATGTCAAGAACTCAGGCTGCTATATGCCTCTAAGGCAAAGGATTATTAGTATTACCATTTTAAAACTAAGAACTCAGTACATCCCAAGTGAGAAAGTGGTAAAATGAAAGTTCCCAAAATTGCAGGATCTAACTTGCATTTCAAATACAAAAATTTATAACTATAATACAGAATATCCATTGCAAATGCTAATTTATAAAAATATAATAAAAATGTAATGCTATTCTAGTATAAATTATTTCCACATAAGTTACTAAAAATAGTGTTATTTTAAAAAACAGAGAAGTAAGTCTTCTCTTTAATGGTGTTTGTGTGGATCTTGGCATGAGCTTAGCATGAGTGACTTCCAGTTTAACATGGGATTAACCACAGCAGGTGGGAGATTTCAAGGTACTATGAACCTGGAAGCAGAAGGGAAAGTGGTAGGTCCTTAGCAGAGTGGAAGGAGGTAACTATGTAGGTTGGGATGGGTGGGAAGCTTGGGTGCCAATGGATAAACTCACCAATTTGTCCTGCATGTTCTGAACTTGAGAGACAGGAAGGCGGAGGTGGCGCTGAAGCCCTGGGGAGGAGAGCTGTGTGAGGGTGGTAAGGGGAAGGCAAACTAGATTCTCAAGGCCAATAAGAGGAAGTTGAGAGCTAATGAATGAAATTGACAAATTGAAAAATGGTAACGCAAGTGTGCTGTTAAGAAATATGGAATTAAATAACAGAAGGAAAAGCTGAGATGATGAGAATCTCAGAGTGGTAGGCATATGGAAAGTAGGAGATTGCTGTTTCTCCATAGGAGTTGTAGTACTATTTGATTTAAATGCATTCCATGGATGCAATTTTTTAAAAATTAAAGCAAATAGAATATACTTGACTAAACATAGTTATTATGCTCTATTAAGTAAGATCAAATTTAAGATCAGAATGGGGAAGGTTAATAAGGAGATTTTCCTAAAGCAGGCAACAATTATTCAGTAAATGTGCCTGCTAAAGCCTGTTACCTATATGTTTTCCAGTTGAAAATACTGTTCTCTAAACCAGGTTCAAAGGTATATACCAGGCGTGGCAAGAACTGAGCCTCCTGGTTAGCTCTGTCACAGTAGTTGTGGCTGTAACAAAGGAACAAGAATTGGAACTGCTGTTCTGGCTGGTGTAGCTCAGTGGATTGAGCGTGGGCTGGGAACCAAAAGGTCCCGGTTCGATTCCCAGTCGGGGAACATGCCTGGGTTGTGGGCCAGGTTCCCAGTGAGGGCCATGTGAGAGGCAATCATACATTGTTATTTCTCCCTCTCTTTCTCCCTCCCTACTCCTCTCTCTAATATCAGGTGGGGTGCAAGACTCCACCTCCAGAGTCTCTGATTCAGTGGGTCTGGGAGGAGCCTGAGAATGTGCATCTCTAACCAGTTCCCAGGTGATGCTGACACCGTTGGTCCTGGGACTACACTTTGAGAATCGCTGGGCCAATACGTGGCAGACAAATGAGCACCAAGCGCAGGCTACAGAGGAAGGACTGAGGGAAGAAACCTGTTCCTGAAAAGGTGTTTGAAGAGCTTTGTGCTACAGGGGGAGGGACAAAGCGAGGAGTCTAGGTGCCCTGTATATTTTCGAAGGCTGGCATTGTGATGTCTTTTAGTAATCTTCCTGGCTCAGCCCAACCCTCTCTACTTTAAAGAAATGTCTGGTTCTCACAACTCTAATAATATGGGCCCAGAATAGAGCCCACCAATGCAAGTCTGAAAAATAGATTCAATTATCCTTCTCCACTATTGAATCTAAGCTAAGCCATTAGAGAGGCTGCGCAGAACACACACACGTCACCAGGTATCTAAAAAAAAAGAGAATAGGTACAAAAATAGCCAACTTAACGAAAGATACCGAACAAGAAGATTTTTTTTTAAATGATTGCGTGGAATCACATTTGTCAATATACTTAATCAACATATAAATTGGCTTTATCAGTCAAAGCTTCATGTTTTCACAAGTGTCTGTTGAGATCAGAAATGCAAACACAAACTGAAAGGCCTGTCATGGGTGGGGCATCCTGGGGATTAATTTAGGCGTTTTGTGCATAAAAACATACAATGAGAAGTGAAAAATGCTCAGCTCCGGACCCAGCTCTTGGAAGCAGATAGCCAGCATTTGACAGTCAGACTCTTAGGTCAGCAGAGTGTGACCTTGAACCAGTTAACATCTCTGAGCTATCTCATCTGCAAAGCGAAGATCATAGTGGCCCATACTTTATGGTGTTAGTGTGGCATCAAGCAAATGGTGTTGTGCTAAAAGTATGTGAACTCTAGATAAAAACAAGCTCTTTGAAGTCAGATTAGGGTTCATATCTAGGCTGTCACTTAGTAGCAATTCCCTTGGGCTAGGTACTGAACCTTTTAAAGGCATAAGTAATTGTGTTAAAATAGGGATAATAATATATAATCTTTTTAGGATTACTCGAAGGATTAAATGAAAGCAACTATGACAGTGTGTGTGTCCCTTGGCAATATGAAGGACTCAATTAATGAAATTATCACTACGTATATGAAATCTAACTCTGATGAATATTAGTTTTCCGCATCTGTAAAAATAGAACGAGTATCCACCCCACCTTCTATCAGGTTTGGTTTGAGGCTGAAATAAGATAATGCATGTGAAAGAACTTCTACTTATCCATCCACTCATCAGACATTTACGGTGCCTGGGCTATCCTAGGTGCCAGCAGTAGATATGTAACAAAAAACGGACACACTTCCTGCCCTCTTAGAGCGTGTATTTTTACCACTAGAGTAGAAGAGGAGGAGGTGGGTAAACAAATGTATAAAGTCAGGCAATGGAAGTGCTTCAGAGAAAAGGAAGGCGAGGCAAAGAGGATAGGACTGAGGTAGAGCAGTTGTGCTATTTTACAAATGGTGGTCAAGGAAGAAATAGGCCAAAAATGGAATTTGTGCAAAGACCTGAGGGACACGCGGGAGACTGACCAGGCGGAGGGACAATCAGTGTAGTACTCCTGGGTTGGGAGCCTGCTGGGTCTGCACGAGAAGCTGCGGAGCCCTGTTGGGTGGGGGGCAGCTGAGGAAGGTGGGGGGAGCATGTTATGAATCACCTGGAGATTTACAGGCTACGTGTTATAGACTGCATGGTGTCGCCCCAAATTCATAGTTCCAAGCCCAGCCTCCAGTATGATGGTATTAGGAGATCGGGCCTTCTGGGGTAACTAAGGTTTTTAGTTTTTTTTGGAGGTAATTAAGGTTAAATGATGGCTCTAATCCAGTAAAACTAGTTTCCTCCCTCTCTCTCTCTCCTCTATCAGAGAGGAAAGGCCATGTGAGGACACAGAGGGAGGGCAGCTGCCTACAAGTCAGGAAGAGAATTCTCATCAAAAACCAAATTTGCCGGCCCCTTGATCTTGGATCTGCTAATCAACAGAACTGTGAGAACATAAATGTCTGCTGTTTCAGCCACCTAGGCTGTGGTATTTTCTTATGGTAGCCTGAGCAGACTGACATACCACATTAGGAATTTGAGATGGACCGCCGTTAAAAGGTCAAGGTTAGCTAAGGACAGGGCATTTGAAAGGACACTTTACCTTTTGGATGTAAAACATGGAGGCACGGTTGAAGGATTAGAAATTAGTTAGGAGGTCACTACAATAATTCAGGAAAGTGTGGAGAGCTGCTCAGACCAGACAGCAGCAACAGAGAGTGGTGAGAAGTAGCTGAATTCTGAATAGAGTTTGAAGGTAGAGCCAACAAAAAAAAATGCTTATGGAGGGGGTGTGGATTATGAAAGAAAGGGGGTACAAAGGGGAATCCAGGGTTTTTGGCTGAGCAACCACAAGACTGGAGTTCCCATTCACCAAAATGGGCAAGGTTGTGGAAGAAACAGTTGGGGTGGATAACCTGAGTTTAGGTCTAGATGTTTGAAGTTTGAGTTACCTAGCAGATGTCCAATGAAGATGTTTGGGGATAGGAGCCCTGAGTTCAGGAGAGTGGTAGGGTTGGAGATAAAAATGTGGAAATCATTAGCATATAAATGGCATTTAAAGGCATGACACAGCATGATAAAATTTCTAAATACTGAAATGTGAAAAATTTATAAGAATGCGTATAAATCAATAGGGTCTTCGGTACCCAGTTTCTTTAGAGCAATCCCACTTACACTTTTTCTTCTCTTTGCACTTTACTAATAACATATTGTGCCATTTTAAACTGGAGGACGCACCTACTAGCTGTCAATACTTTGCAAATAGGGTAATTTACTCTTTCCATACCCTATTACTGGGGCATCTCAGTTGCCAAATCTATTGTTAGGTTTGCTTATCAGCTATTCTACACTTAACTGTGTGCTGAGTACTGTGCTAGCAACAGGGAAACAATGAAAGAGATACATTTCCCAGCTTCAGGGAGTCATGAATTTTCAGCAGAGCGCGATAAGCGTGTGACAGAGACATGCCCGGGGAATCATGGGGAAAGACTGCCTAAATCCTCTTGCGTTAGCCAGGAAAGGAGGTGCCATCTGGTGTGAGTCTGAGCCAAAGGGTTAGTGTGTGCAGGGTGTGTGCAGGGCTGGGTGAGGTCACAGGCCCAGCCTGCGCACCAGCACAGAGCTCTAAACACAGCTTGGGGTGTATTAGAACCATAGGCAGGACAGGGGGCCGGAGGTAAATGCAATGCAGGGACTGATAAAGATATGATGCTGGGCCCTGGCCAGGTAGCTCAGTTGGGTAGAACATCGTCCTGTGCACCAAAATGTTGTGGGTTCGATACTGGATCAGGGCACACACCTAGGTCCTGGGTTTGATCCCCTTCCAGGGCACATGTGGGGGGCAATTGATTGAAGTGTCTCTCTCACACTGGTCTCTCTCTCTCCTTCCTCTCTCTCTAAAATCAACAAAGATATCCTCAGGTGAGGATTTAAAAGAATTTTTTTTTAAAGATATGATGCTGGGACTTAGAAAAGGGCCATAGTCTGCAGGTTTTCAAATTCCTTACGCTGGAGTAAGGGATTAACTTCTATCTCGCAGGGAAAAAGGATGCGAGGGAGCATTGAATGTTTTTAAAAGGGGAAGGTTTACAAAATAGTAATTGATTTGATGTCAGAGTTATTTTAAGGAAATAATGCCGGCGTAGAATACATCTGTGTATAAAGTCATCTTTGTATGTTACTGACAGAAGTAAAATATTACAGGGAACCAATCTTCAACATGGAAAATGACTAAGTAAATTACGGTGGATCTATCCAATAACAGTCCATTTACTCAATGGAATATTACTCAGTCATTTAAAGTGATTGATATCAACAATACCCAGCACCTTGGGAAAATGCTTATGGTATGAGTGAAACAAACAAACAAGGCTTTTATGTAAAATATAAGTCATATAAAATATATCTACATAAAGACAGGAAGAAATACACCCAGATGATTGTGGTTATTTATGTATTTATTTCTGGTCTTTTCTCTAGTTTGTAAAACGTGGAATAAGTGTTACTTTTCATTAATAAAAACAATAAATCATGTGTGATAACTTTGTTAGAGTTAAGTGAGGAGATAAAAATCAGTGTTTATATTATTTTGCTTTTATGAAGTACGTGTGTCCAGCAGCACTGGGTGGGGAGTGTGAGACCATGTAGCTGGGACCTGGCGAGAAAGCGCATCCTCTGCGATGAGGAACAAGCCTCCGCTCCTCCCCAGTCCCTGGCTCACACAGCATCCTGCTTTCCGTGCTCTCGCTTGGGATCTAGTGCAAATGCTCTCCTTGGGACAACTCAGCTTAGGTGGGACCTCACCTCAATTATCTGCATCACCGGAAGGAAGGACAATAGTTCAGGATTATCTCCCATTTCCTAATGCACAGGGATGAAAGCTGCAGCTCACTCTCGGGAGGAATCTGCCTAATAACTGAGGAGACCAAAGCAGGTAGGGAAGGGGTCGCTGGAAGGCACTTGAGTTATAGGTAGGAGTCCACTATTTGGTAAAGGAAAGAAAGGACATTCCAGGTAGAAACCAATCAGTAAGGTGTGTGTTTTCGTGTGTGGGTGGTGAAAGTAGATGGGAGAAAGGAGTCTACAGGTGAGGCTGGGGAGTTAGTCTGGGGCCATTTTATAAGGAACTTTAAAGTCTCCATTCAGGTACTTTTCCAATTTCATCAGGCAAAGGGGAGCCATCAGCAAATTTTCAGCACAGGAGTGGCCTTTTCATATTTGTAATTTAGTAGGATCCTCCGAGGGCAGGGTTTAGGAGGGTTTGGAAAGAGTAAGACTAGAGGTAGAGCGCTTCGAAGCCTCTTGAGAAAGACCATGTGACCTTGAATGACGATAATGGCAGTGGGGATTCACTCTTCCATTAAACAAATACCTTCTGAGCATCTGCCCTGAGCCAAACATTGTTGAGCACTGGGGATATATATCACAAAAGGGAAAACAGACGAGGCTCCTGCCCTCGGGGAGCTTACAGTGTAAAGTGTTGGAGAGGGAAGGGAATGTCTGAGTAGAAGTCAGAGGCAGAATCCACTCATACTTTAGACACTCCCTTCAGTGCTGAAAGGAGTGTCTAAAGTATTTGTCACTCCTATAAAATCCAGGAGATTTTAATCACACTGGATAAGCCATCCTCACCAAATCTGCAACATTCATCCTCCTAATTGCAGCCAGAGAAATGTTCTCATAAATACATTGGAAAAAGCAAGTATTAGGAGTAGTGACTACATATTATTGAACCTAATTTATGAGCCACCTGGGAGCATCACCTTTAATGGGACAAACAGAACTAGTGTCCCTGGGCAGGTGAAGTTTTAAGCTTCTGGTTTGAGCAGTTCCATCCAGGGCTGCAACAGACAGTGTACAGAAGCACGGAAGGGAGCGGGTAGGGACCTTTGGGCCAAAGATGACTGGAGAATTAAGTCACAAGAATTGTAGGCTCAGCTCTGTTTCATTTGCTATGCTATTTAATGCATGTTACCCAGGTTTCTCATCTGTCAAAAAAGGAACTGAAGTAGTTAATCTTTGAGGTTCTTTATATACTAAAATGTCCTGATTCCATTTTTTTCTCCTTAGAATTTAAGTAAATGGTATGCTTCCAGTTTCAAGTTTTTTAAAATTAATATTTAAACGTATTATACTAACTTATTTTTCCATAATTATTTATACTTTACCAAGTATTGTCACATATATGTTACCACTTGCTTTTCCTAATTACCTCTGATTCCCATTTTTGCAGGTGAGGAAATTGATGCTCCATGAGCGACAAGGAAGAGAGACACAAGAAACCAAGTCTACACAGACACACAGACAAGTGGCAAAGTGAACCTTACATCAGGCTTTTAGTTCCAGAGCTGTCCTTCTATCCACTTCCTAAAGCTCGCTGCACTAACCTGAAAGCTTGGTCCCCTGTCCTAATCCATCCATGTTTAGAATTTAACGACTGAAATAGGATATTAGGTACGTTAAATGAGTTCAGCACCGAAGACTCACTGAAAGAGAAGAACGACTACATTGTATTGAACCTAATTTGTGAGCCATCTGGGAGCATTACCTTCAGTGGGACGAACAGAACGAGCGTCCGCAGCAAAGAGACACTGATAAGTAAAGACACCAGAACTAGAGGAACAATAGAGCCACGGGTTAAACACAGAAAGGTGAAAACTCCAGGGGCGAGCAAGCGCTGGATGGCTGTTTATTTTCCCTGGTAATGCTCACAAGAAGAGACAGGCTTGGCTTACATGAACTTGGCTGTCAAGACAAAATTCCTATAGAAATTCCCCTTTGGAAGAGTCGTCTTGTAGCAAATGTAGTCACTCCCGCAATATTTGGTGCCTGGGTAGCTTTCTCCTGGTGACTTGCTTTCAATCTTATTCCCGGTATAAGTGAGTTCTACAAACTGTTAACTTGAGTCTTAATTTTCTCATTCCTAAAGCCTGACCTTAAGAGTTCCCTCTAAGGTTGCTAATGGACAAAATTAGCAAACTGAGGCTGGGGGTTGAAGGTCAAGCAGGTGAGATGGGTCAGTTATTTGCAGAAGAGCCAATTGGCAGAGTTTTCTGTTTTATCTGACTCTTATTCCCTTTCCCAACTTTGAGCAAACATTCTCACAGTTGACTGGGCCTCCTTTTTGGTTCATTCCACCAGCATAATCTCTGTGTCAGGCACATTTGTCTCTGATCTGCTCAAAACGGATCTTCGAAAGTCTGCTATTTGTATTTAAATCCCTACCCTCTCATGATCTATCATCCCTCTATCTCTCTTTCCTTCTTTCCAAGAAATCTTTAGGGAGCACCTACTTACTTGATTGCAGGCTCTGAGGCTTAGGGGAATAGTGGACAGACCACAGATTTCATCCAGATGGGTCTGGGTTCAATTCTTGGTGCAGCAAGTACCAGCTGTAAGATTTTGAACCAACTCCTTCACTTCTCTGATCCTCTTTTTCATTACTGATGAATGTGGATAAAAATAGCTTTCTTACATGTCTAGAGTGGGATTTATCATTATTAGCATATGTGGGTGCTCAGTGATTTTTAAAAAATTCTTAAAGATAAATATTAGAAATAAAGATGCAGAAAAACAGAATAACATCAACAACCCTTCCAGGCCCCCGACCTCAAAAAAATAGAACAAGACAAAAATTCATGGTCCTGGAACCATAGGAGAACATAAAGAGTAAGAGAAAAATGTAGACAATTATAATAGATCATGAGAAGTGATTTAATAAGGAACTTCCCTGTTTCCCAAAGGATGCAGACATGTTCACACTGGGGCATTACTGGTCTTCTTTACCCATGGAAAGCTGATCCCTGACCTTTAGGTGCCACACTGATGTAGCTTGCCAAGCACTGGGGGCCTGAGTTGACCAGATGCCCTACGGGACCACAGTATGCTTTCTGGTGCCACTCTAAAATAACAAGACCCCCTTCCACAGAAATCCCCTCTATTCCAGTTCTTTGCTCAACCTTCCTGGTCTGAGCTCATTATATATCCACTCCCTCCCTCAAGCTCCGATCTTCCCTTATCAATCCTAGGTGTCTCTGGGTTCAAAATCATTTCCCCCTAACACTAAAAATAAGACCCCTCATGTTACAGCTCCATCCGTTGCCTCGAGATAACATTCAGCTCTTCACACACAGGTGGGCCTCCTCCAGCTGTGCCAATTTAATCCTTTTCCGTTGCTTCGTTCATTTTGAATAGGATACCTTTGGCAGGTGAGGTGTTATGAACATCAACGTGTTAAATCTTCAGTAAAGTAATTCTCCTGGGCATTTTTTTTCCATTTCATTTCATCCAGGATGCTGTCACAGTGTCTGCTGATATCTCTAGGCTTTCCCCTTCAGTTCCTTAGGAATTCATTAATACATGCAGCCACCCAACACTTTTTTTTGAGGACCTATCACGTGCCAGGCGTTGTGCTATAGCACTCAGTCGATCCTGGTGAGATGGGCCGTGTGTGTGAGTGCACGTGTACTCATGCGTGGTGGGGGTGGGGGGAGGCTAAGCCAGCTATTTCTTCAACTTCGGCTGCTATGTAATGATAAGTGTGTGCAGGAGAGCAGGGTGAGGCTCGGCCACAAACGTGAATTTCAGCTGTCACCTATGTCCTCCATGTGTTCCTCTGGGAGCCATAAACCTGCCAATTATAGAGATTTTTCTAACCAGGTCTGTGAGCTCATAATTGGTTGCCTAGTCACAGGTAAGAATAGGATGTTTCCAGAGTCACCTCTTGTACTCACCTTCTTTTGCTGGAGAGGACAGAGGCTCTTTTCTTTGAATGGACATCTACATTATCCATTCATAACAATTTCGTTTGTATGGACTTAATTTCATCACTTGGTTGTGTCAGTTTTTAAAAGTCCCTTCATTATGGCGTTTAGTTCCTTTTTTGTAGTCAGCTCTATAATAGGATGTTCTACTTTCTATATTGGCTTTTTTGTTAGTTTTAAATTCTGGTTTGTATAAGATAATTTTTAGTCCTCCTTTCATATCTCAGTGTTTTGCCATTTTTTGGTCAGCTCTATAAAATTTTTATAAGTATTTGATTTATAAGACACACACTCATGCGCACACACACACACCCATTTTTAAAGAAACAAATATTCACTCAATTTCTTCAACCTAAGCCTTCTTCAAAAAATAATTTAGGCAAAAAGTTATTATGGCAGATGTTGAATAGTGTAAGAATTTAGGTTATTATTGGTCCAAGATATTTATTGTTATTAAAAAAAAGAGTACACTAATTTGTTCCTCTGTTACAAATTCTAAAGTTCAACATTTGATCATCATTGGCCTTTACCTACCCCAAGAGGAGCTAATCTGAGACCAATGAGCAGCTTGGAACCCACAAGCATGAGCTAAACTCCCTGAGAACTAACAGGAACCTTGGTTTGCACTGCTTCTCAGCTTGCCGATGTGGAGGACCCGTGGAACGAGGGTTTTTGCTCAAGGAGCTAAACACACACATACAGATAAGGAGCTGGAGAAGCTGAGGACGATCCAGGGAAAGGGAGAGCAGCTACAGGCCCAGATGCTGCTTCAAGCCGATGAAGTGAGTCAGCAGATCGGCAGCACTGAGCTACAAAGTGGCTGCTGCTTCCTTTCCATCTTCCAAATATCCCAAGAATGTCCCTGTGGCCCATGTGAACTAGAAACATACAAGAAACTGAATTATGAGTCCTGGCCAGGTGGCTCAGTTGGTTGGAGTGTTGTCCCATATACCAAAAAGTTGTGGGTTTGATCCCCAGTCAGAGTGTGTAACTGAGACAACTAATTGATGTTTCTTTTTCACATTGATGCTTCTCTCTCTGTTTCCTCCTCCATCTCTCCTTCCCTCCCTTCCCCTCTCTCTAAAATCAATAAACATACCCCCCCGTGAGGATTAACCCCCTCCCCCCACAAAACTGAATAATATAGTTCAACCCAGCCAAGTGGGCACATTACCAAGCCACCACGCCACGTGGGAAGGAATA
>PVJI01009941.1:0-62814 GCA_004026765.1 Micronycteris hirsuta | reverse complement strand
ATCGGGGTCGTGTCGGATCAGCCACTTACTACTTTCGGTGGCCTTGAGCAAGCTGTATCACTTCTTTTGTGCCTTTGTTCCCTGGGTATAAAATCAGAATAATAGTAGAAAGTGGCATGGAGAACACTTAGCAGAGCAACTCACTGGTAAGCACTTGAGCAGCAGTTATTGTTGCCATGACAGGGACCGCCCCCCCCCCGCCCCCTGCTCCAGCCGTGCATAAGCACACACATTCCTCAGCATTGACCGAGAAAGGAGGAGGGGAGTCTCTCTCCTTATTCTCTCTGCCCTTCATCAACTTCTTCCGAGTAACCTACTTTTTGTAGTGAGTGTTTTTATTTTTTTTTATAGCTGTTTCTCAATCATGGTGAGGCACAGCCTCCCTTATTTTGGTCATAATCTGGTACAAGGATTCCCACCTTGGGACCCCCAGACCCCCAGCATCCTTGCAGGCAGTCAGGGGGGTTCCCAGGCTATTTCAGAATGCTGGGGACAGGAAGGTAAATAAGAGCATCAACTTTGCAAGTAGGGAAGCCTTGCCACTGCCCAGGTGTCTTACCCTGTCCAGGAATCCCTGGCAGCCCCCACTTCCTACCTGATAGAATAGGAATATTAATGCTTTCCTCACAGAAGTGTTACATCTTAAATCAGATCCTGTATTTAAAGCCCTCGGCACAGGACGCCATGTGTAATAAACACCTGCCACCATTATTACTATTAGTTCAAGACACTTCTTGAAAATCACACTTTTATCGCAAGATGGAGCCTCAGATATAATTAAAAGGTCAGGTTTCCGTGGGAAGTGGGCAGAGTTACATCAGTTCAGTGCGGTGACATTGTTGCTAATGCTCAGAGCCTCCGGCCGGCAGTTACACGTGCCTTTAGTAAGTGCAAATGAAGAGAACCGTTGTGTGGCAAGCCCATTTGGGCAGAGAGAGCGCTGCAGACCCGAAGCCTGAGGGGTGTGGAGACGGGAAGGGTCCAGGAATGGAAAGTCACAAGGGCCCAGCAGTCTAGTACCCTGATCAGTGCTTTCTGGTTGGAAGATCTTAAAAAAAAGTAACACATGGATGGTGTCATCAGGCTGCACTCAGAAGCCCTTCGGCAGGGGTTACCCGGTAGCCCAAGTTCCGGGCCGCTGGGGCCCGCGGCGGTCAGAGGGAGCTGTCGCACAGCCTGGAGACGAGCGCTGCCCTCGGAAGCAGGCGAGTGCGGAGCCCACCCCGCCCCTGCTGTGCAAGTGGAGAAGCAGCCCAGGGGGACACAGCTGTCACACGGTCGGGCTTCACGCCTACAGTGCTTAGCTCTTTGTGCTGGCTGCTTTCTGAGCAGGTTCCTCATCCAGAGCGGGCTTCACACCAGGGGGTGGACCTCAGTCACCCAGGGGGTTCTTTCTGACCGACAGGCCATCTCAACTTCTCTCACGCCCTCTGTGCCTACGGGAGATGGCTCCCCTTCCCCCGTGTGTGTTTTGAGGGGGAAAAGGAGTGGAGGACAGATGATATCGCCCAGAGAGTCCCCGTTATGCCTGTTCCTGAGGCCTACTTGGGATGGCCCTGTCTGGAGATTCTGGTCAGCGGGTCAGAGCCGGGGCCTGGGAGCCTGTATTAGTGAGCACACAAGTGGCTGATGAGCAAGCTTTGGGAAGCATAAAGTCCGTCCAGGCCCGCGGAATTTTTAACTGTTTTCTGTCCTAGAGTGGGCAATGGGGTTGAGAGGTCACTAGGGATTTTCCCCTTGCAGCTAATGACAGACTTGGCCTGTATCCTATTCCTTACAGCACCTTTCTCTTCTAACAGAACCCAAATTCCTGGGCGCACAGTGGCAGCGTATACAATGGTGCTGCCTGATGTACTCTGGGGAGATGATTTGAGCAAAAGATGCCCTCGGTGACGTTAACATCTCTCTTTGACTTTGTAGACTGAAGAACCTGGAGCTACCTGCTGTGGGGGGATCAGATGTCCACGTGAAGATGCTGGCAGCCCCTATCAATCCAGCTGATATAAATATGATCCAAGGTAGCCTTGGTTTCTGTGGCTTACGTTCATTGACTTTTTTTTTTTTTTTGCTTAGCCACCACCTCATTTTCATTCCTCCTCAGGTGTGGGTGTAAAATTCCTGGGATTGCAGCTGCTGTCCCCCAGATGCACATTTTGCAGACAATGTGAGCCCCTGGCCTCCCCTCCCTGGGCTGCGAGGCTTTTCCAGAGTTAGGAAGATTGCAGGAGGGGTAAACCAATCACAGCGATGAGCCTGCGGCACACTGGGCTCCTTTCTTACATTGTCTTGTTGAGTCCTTCTAACAACCGTGAATGCAGAAGAGCATTGTCCCCCTTTACAGATGAAGAAGCTAAGGCTCAGAGAAGTCGGGTAGTTACACAGCTAGCTGGGCGAAGGGAGAACCGAGGTCGGACTAAGGCCTGACTCCAGAGTCCGTGCTTTCACTGCCCAAGCCTGCTGGATGACACTCTGCTCTTCTTCCTCAGGAAATTACGGCCTCCTTCCCGAGCTGCCTGCAGTCGGAGGCAACGAAGGCGTCGGACAGGTGGTGGCGGTGGGCAGCAGTGTGACCGGGGTGAAGCCAGGAGACTGGGTGATTCCAGCAGCTGCCGGTCTGGGTGAGTTTCTCCAGGTATCTGCAGCCTTTCATTGTCCCAGGTCCTGTGTCACGTTCACTGTAAGGGTTTGCTCACTGGCTCACTGCAACTAAGCAATGCGGGGCCTATTGTGATGTCCACAGACCTCACCTGCCCTCAGGAGGGGTGGGAGCTGAACCCATGTCAGCTCCCACCCCTCTGAGCAAAAGAGAGCAGAATTTCTGTCTCTTGCTCAGAAGGTGTTACCAGCTCTCTCATCTCCATGGGCTCATGTGGATTGGAGCTGTGATTCTCTGAATCCCTGAGTCCCTGCCGTGAGGTACAATGTGGAACACAAATAAGACAGCCCCTGCCCTCCAGGAGGTTAAGATCCAAGTGAAGAAATCTCTAAACCAATAACCTCAGCAAAGGGAGTGCTACAGATTCACAGGAAGCGGAAGACGTTTCTGACGACGTGCGCCTGTGTGTGGGGGAGAGTGAGACAGTCTTGGGGGAGGGTCAGGGCTTCCCGGAGGAGGCTCGTTGGAACAGACCTTTGGCAGATGAGTTTTGCCAGATGGAAATGAGCCAGAATCACTGCATTTGGAGGAAACAGAGGAGCAAAAACACAAAGATGGGTTTGGGAAATGGAAAACCCAGTGTAGCCTCAGCAGAGGATATGCACTAGCGAGAGGACAGCATAAGAGAGAAGGTCGCAAAGGTAATGGGGCCACGTGGGGCGGCCCTGCAAAAGCCACGCTAAACTCTAGGGCCTCCTTTGTAGTAAGGAGTCATTGCTGAGTTGTTTAACACTTGATGTTTTTGAGGCACAAACATTACACAAAGGAGTTCCCCCAGCAGCCATGGGAGGGAAGCGGGACAGACATTGTCCATCCCATTGGGCGTGAGGAACTGAAGCTTGAGAAGAAGCCCCGCCCAAACCGAAACAGACCCAAAGAGCTCACCAGACTCGCCTCCTCACACCCCAGCGTTAGGACTCTGTGGGTTATAACTTCCAGACAGTCGACTCAAACTCGTTTTGCAAAAAAGAAGTAAATCGCTCTGTGGAACTGAGATATGCAGGAGATGGAAGGCTTCAGGCAGAGCTGGATCCAGGAAGTGCAGTGATGTTAGAGCTCTGTCTTTCTCTTGTTCTCATTAGTTCTTAGGTGGGATCTCCCCGCACAGTGATAAAGTAGTAGCAACAAATATGTATTGACCGCTCCCTGTGCACCAGGCACTGTTCTGAGGACCTTACCTATATTAACTCAATTACTCTCACATGAGGTAGAGACTATTAGACCCATTTTGCAGATGAGACAATAGTCAATGTAAAGGATTAAGCAACTTGCCCAGGGTCATCTAGCCAGGAAGTGGTAGAGCTGAGATTCGAAACCCTCTCTGCTGTATACCTTTCCTAGATGGCCCCTGGCACCCTGAGGTTTATATCACCCAGCGAACAAACAAATGAGCACATTCTCCACAGTCTGTTCAACACAACCACATCCATCCCCCAGAAGGGCGCTGACCAACTCTGCCTGGGTCCCTGCCCGTCCATCAGCCCACCGCCAGCGTGACAGGGTTGGGCCACTCCCATCGCTTAGCTGATTCTCTTGCCCATCTCTGTGTGATATAGAGGGTGGGCCTTGTGGTTGATAGCCCTAGAGGTTAGGAAGCAATAGTTCTAGAAGGAAAAGGCAGGGGGGAAGAAAACAAACCAGTAACAGAAGTCTACTAGAAGCTCTTTGCTTCTCTTTGATCAGGAGGAGAGCTGCCAAGAATGGCCACACCCTCTCCTCCCGCCACCTGGCTGTGTGAGTGAACGGGGAGCTGCAAGGGCGCACTGCACACTGACTGGTGCTTGGACCGGCCCCCCATGCCGAGTGAGGAGCACACGTGGTGGGGCAGACGGGCCCTGCCCGCAAAGTGCTCCTGCCTGGGAACAGGAAAACCACGATACGACGCAGTGTAACAAGTGCCAGTCTGCGACAGCGCAAACACGAGAGTCCCCTGTCTCGGGAAGCCTTAGGAAAGGCTTCCCAGAGAACTGATGATTGAACTTGGGCGGGAAGACTGAGTAGAAAGGCAGCCAGTGGCCAGGTGAGGAAGGGTGTCCCCCGCAGGGAGTGCAGTGTGGGCGAAGGCACAGCACTGTCACAGCCACAGGTAGCTCAGTGTGGCTGGGCCGGGGGGGGGGGGGGGGGGGGGGGGGGGGGGGGGGGGGGGGGGGGGGGGGGGGGGGGGGGGGGGGGGGGGGGGGGGGGGGGGGGGGGGGGGGGGGGGGGAGATGGTGGAGAGGCAAGGTGAGGCTGCATAGGTAGCCCGGGGCCCGGACATGGAAGGCTCACACCCCCCACCCCCCACCCCCCACCCGTCAGAAGAGGGGGCCTGGTGAAGCGTTAGGAAGAGGAATGCTTCGATCAGACTCCAGCAGTGCAGAGAATGCTCGGGAAGGGCAGTGGCCACGTGGAGGCAGGAAACCAGTAAGGAAATGGCTGACAGCCAAGACTTCAGGTGATGAGTGTCTGAACAAGACAGTGACATAGGACTGGAGGAGACGTGTGTTTAAGAGCTAAAGTAACAGGACGTGGTAATTAGGCTTAGAGAGAACAACGGAGGACATCTGCCAGGTGTGTGGGGAATTGCACGGAGGCTGGCGGTGGCGGCGGTGGCCAGAACGGGGATTTCTCCCTGGAGAAAAAGTGAGTCTTTTAAACCAGGTGCCAGTCAGAGAGGATGAGGATTTTGTGAGTATCAGGACTGTAATTAGCTCAGTGTATTCAGTGAACATTCTGTGAACATCTGTGGTGTGCTGGGCCCAGCATACAGCAGTGAACGGACGTGGTCTGTTGTGAAGGCTGCAGCTTAGTAAGAGTGCTAATTAGGTGAGCAGCTAAGCCCTCCACTGGCCAAATCTTGGTCATTTTTCATGGTATTGAGCTGCCCAACCATTGCTGTGGCCATAGCAAGATTTTTCCCACACGCAACCCAACTAGTCCCAAGGGAGACTGGGCCAGAGAAACTGACTTACCCATTGCAAACACTCAAAACCTGACTGAGGCTCAGGCTGGTGTGGCTCAGTGGATTGAGCACGGGGCCTGCAAACCAAAGGGTCCTTGGTTCAACTCCCAGTCAGGGCACATGCAGTGGTTGCAGGCCAGATTCCCCAGTAGGGGGCGCATGAGAGGCAACCACACATTAACATTTCTTTCCCTCCCTTTCTCCCTTCCCCTCTGTCTAAAAATAAATAAATAAATTTTAGAACCCTGGCTGAGGCAGCATGGAGCAGGAGAAAAGGCACTGGCTGGGAATCAGATGCGGGCTCTCCTTCCACGTGCCCTGTCGGACCTTAAGTCACAACTATTGCACTTTGAGCCTCAGTTTGCTCATCTCCAAAATGGACTTATAGTCATTGCCTTGCATAGCTCAGACGCAGCTCAACTGAGGCAGTGGGTTCAGTGATCTTTGCAAATGCTAAATCTCTGCATTACATCAGGGGTTAGCAAACTTTTTTCTTGAATGGCCAATTAGTAAATATTTCAGGCTTTGCAAAACGTACCACCCCTACTCAATTCTGCCATTTTAAGTAGCCATAAACAGTTTTAGAAAGTGAGTGTGGCTGTGTTCCAATAAAACTTTATTTACAGAAATAGGCGGTGAGCCGGATTTGGCCCGTGGGCTATAGTCCACCAACCCTGCGTTAGGTGACAGAGATGGTTAAGGTCAGTGGCACATGTGTGAGGCATGGCTGTCCTCAGAGCTAGGGCATAAGACCAGCAAAGGGGCGGTGCACACCTACTAGGCATAGTGACCGTGCACAAATGCCATTGCGATGAATCTTCACTCTACAGCGTGAGTGTTCTCTGCGTTTCGTAGATCAGGAAAAGTGAAACTCAGAAAAAGCGAAGTGAGAATTTGAAATCACACCACTAGTGGGTGGCAGAACGGGGTTTTTAATCAGGTCTCTCCAGCTCCGAAGCCTAAGGGTTTCTCCTTTAAACCCCTGAAGGCCCTTGGGGCTGGCCTGGGTGCTGTCCTCGCCCCGCCCAGGTCCTCTGGAGGAGAGGATTAGGGACAATCAGGCCCCAGAAATCCATGTCGAGGGCTGAATCTCCATTGTCATGCCATTAAGGGGAATTAGAAGACAGCCTTGATTTCATGCATAAAAGCCGGGCACTGAGCATGGGGCATGAACTGGAGTACAGTAAGTGTTGGCTAAGACGAAGGGGGTGATGATTATGAAGAAGACAATGAAGATTTGGAAACCAGGCTGGGCGAAGCCCAGAGAATGCCAAGGCACCTCCTGGACCCCAAAGGAATCCTTCAGTTTTTCAGCCTCTTTTTTTTTCTCAGTCACAGATCTGCTCTGGGATCGACACAGCCTTTAATAGTGTGCTGCCTCTTGTCCCCAGTTCCTGGTCCCTAAAGTCCACATTTTTCCTGCCCTCCCATAGCACAATTAGTAGTTGCTTAACCTGTCCCTTAGCCCCCATACCTGGGACGTGTGGCACCAGGAGACCGTTAGAATCCCAGCAACCGGGTGATGAGTGCGCACACTCGCGGGCTCTGGAAGTTTAGGCCCAGGGCCCTGAGACAGCACAGCCACCAGACACGGAGCCACAAGGCTCCAAGCAGTTTCCCTAAGGCGGCCTCGTGAGACATGGCGCGGCCTGACTCCAAGTTCTGCCCTCTTCACCTCCGCTTTGTACGGGACCCTGCCTGCCTGCGTGAGCACCTGCACCCTCCCCCAGTGCCCCCCGACCCCTGCTGCTGTACCTGCAGCAGGTAACTCAACCCGTCTACCCCTCTCCATGCCCGCTGCCGGCGTTTGGTCTAGGCAACCATCGTCTCGCGTCTCAACCCCGCAGAAGCCTCCCCGTCTCCCTCAGCCCCTTGCCGTGCCCCGTCTCCTCCTCGCAGCAGCACGTGTCTTAAAGCGTAAACCCAGTGGCCCTCGAGTTCTCCTGAAGCTCATTAGAATCTTCCCATTCACTGAAATAAAATCATCCTCCGTGCCATGACCCGAAGCTCTGTGTTTTTCAGACTACAGGTTATGACCCATCGGAGAAATCAGTCGAGTGAGTTGCCGGGAGAATTCTTTTTTACTAGGCAGAATAGAATAAAGAATAAGGAGGTAGGGTAGATATTGGTCCATGAAAAAATTTGGCTCCTGCCCTGGCTGGTGTGGCTCAGTGGAATGAGTGCCAGCTTGCAAACCAAAGGATCACCAGTTCGATTCCCAGTCAGGGCACATGCCTGGGTTGCAGGCCAGGTCCCCAGTGGGGGGCACACACATTGGTGTATCTCTCCATCTCTTTCTCCCTTCCCCTCTGTCTAAAAATAAATAAGTTTAAAAAAATTATTTTAAAAAATTTGGCTTCTGAGTGTGTGTGTATGTACACATATATACACAGGTGTAGAGAGATACATACGTGTGTAGAGAGACACACGAGTAGCAGACTAACACCACCAGGTCCCAAACCCGGGCCTCCGACTTCTACTTACATGCTTTTTCCCAGAACCCCGCACAAGTCAGCCTGCCCTAGGTGACAAGAATGAGGAGCCAGTAGGAAAATGGGAGCTTTCTCGGCTTCTCGTTTTCCTGGTAATGATGTTACTGTCTTACCCTCAGAGTCTAGTAGTTTGATATTCTTAGCCACCTGCTGGGTGGTATTAGCTAAATCTAATGGTAGCTAATGTGGGAACAACACAATCTACACCTTCCTTAATTATGAGGACTCAGAGACCTTCAGAAGGACTTCAAGGTTGTCTTTGTTCTCTGACCCTTCTTTGAAGTCTGCTGTCCTAGAGGCCCATTTACGGAGGAGGGTGGACGGGGGTAGAGGAGGCGAGGGCCCTCCTCACTGCCCGGAACTCCTCCGCTGACCCAGGGACCTGGCGGACCGAGGCCGTGTTCAATGAGGAAGCACTGATCAGAGTCCCAAGCGACATCCCTCTTCAGAGTGCCGCCACGCTGAGCGTCAACCCCTGCACGGCCTACAGGATGCTGATGGACTTCGAGCAGCTGCGGCCAGGTAGGGCCCCGCCGGCGGGAGGGGCAGGCCAGCATCTGCCAACTGGGTGTGACCCAGTCCTGGCCCTGAGGCCGGGGGAGCACACTGGGGAGGAAGACGGGCCCTGAGCTGGGTGAGTGGGGCGGCGGCGGTGCGTTTGCACAGAGAGATGTCAGCTTGCTTCCTGGGAAGCGTGCTGGAACCCCATGAGGAGCACACTCTGGAAAACTGCTGAAGGGCCACATTCTTAGAGCCCGGGCCAGAATCCTGTCGTTCAGCAGAAGCAGATCAGGCTGGGCCAAACTCTAGGGGCGCCAAGCCAGACAAGAGAGACACAGGCCCTGTGTTTTCAGTGGAATGCTGAACTCAGTGATTCCATCGGCATCCACGTGTCAGCTTCCCGTTCACACGGGTGCCTTTCCAGCACCCCCACATCGGATGCGTCCAGTCGTCAGAGCAGTGCAGCGAGGGGGCGTCACTGGCTGAGATGCAAGCCCCGGGCTAGCAGCCTAGGTCTGAGCTCCAGCTCCACCTTTCACGAACCGTTAGCTGGCCTCTCAAGTCATCAGACTCTGTGACCTGTGCAGTGGAGACTGGGAACTCCAAGGGTGAGCTGAAACCCTGCGGTGACACTTGGCGCGGGGCCTGGCATACACAGCAGCGACCACCCTGCGCTCACCACTCGTCCTTTTTAGGAATGAGGAAGCTGAGGTCCAGAGATGTAAATCATTGGTGTGAGATCCCTCAGCAAGGAAATGACAAAACCAGGTGTTTTATTTGGGGTTTCCTGATAGCGGAGTCTGAGATAAGGCCTGAGGACACACAGGTCACTGTGGAGGTACCCAGGAAGCAGGAGTGAAGGAGGAGAAGCCAGTGAAGGCCAGTTACCGCAATGGGCAGCCGGGGCTCAGTCCTGCGGGGGGCCCTCGAACGATCCTCAGAGAACCCACCTGAGCATTAACCTCCAATGGCAGGTCACCCACTGACTGTCATGCCCCGTGTGGGAGGCTACCCCGCACGTCATGCATACCCACAAGCTGGTAGGCCCTTGGAAGTCTCCCCGTTTACCTCTGCCGTGCCGGCGGGGAACCTGAGACCAAGAGTGTTGGAGCATGGTGAACTCGGGTGGCCACTGCCACCCCAGGCTGTCCGGGAACCAGTCCCAGCTTCCCACGAAGAGCGCGCAGGTGCTCGGGTCTCGCAGCGCTGGCGGAGCCGTCCTAGCAGCCGTTAGTGGGGAGAGCCAGCAGGTGTGACCAGGGGCCTTTGCTTGTCCCTAGTGTAGTGGACACCTTGGTCACCTGCGTCTCGTCTCTTCGGGTCACCCCTGATTTGGCCGCCGCTGTGGTGGACAGCAGGGCCCTCTGCCACCACCCCACCTCAGGTGCCCACCGTGCCTCTTCACTCTCCCGCCTCGGGGCCGACATGGCCTAGGCTAGATCAGCGCTGAACTTAGGATCTTGACCCACAGTGAGAATTCCATTTTATATTAAAATCCAGTGCATAGACATATATGAATATACATATGATGGGAACCAAAATTTCATGGAGCATTATTTACCTTTACTATGTGTGGTGTGCTCTGCTATTTTTTATTCTAGTCCCTTCTATTTCACTAAAAAAAGAAAATGCCACTTGTAGCCCACTACGTGGATTTCACAACCCACTCACGAGCGGCAGCCTGCGTGCCCACCCTGGCCGAGGAACACGGGCGTCCTTCCAGGACGTCCTCTGGCTCTGGCTCCTGCTGCCTGCCAGAACCCGGCTAGCACTCCAGGGTGACGGAGCGCCGGGCACGACAGCACCAGCTCCGATTCCGAGCGTCCCCACTGATGCCCGTAGGGCTCCTGCTTTATTGGGAGGGAAACTGCGGTTCAAAGAGGCCGTGACCTGCCCTGTCTCGTTCAGTTACAGTCACTGGCGAAGCGGGACTCACACCCAGGCCCATCTCGTTCCAGGGCCCCCGTTTTCCCCGACGTGCCACGCTACCTCCCCAGAGACTAATTCCAGACCTAGGCCTGGGCTTAGACCGCAAACTACAGGACCCTGTTTCAGGGGCTGCTTAGCCTCTCCAGTGTGGCTGTCATCCCGTTTCCAGGCAGCGGGTCTTTATTAAGCAGTACAGAGGGTGAGTAGGCATGGCCTTCGCCTCAAGAAGCTGCAAGCTCTTGCTACAGATGGACCCATATACAACCAAGTAGAAGATGAGGCCGACCGTGTGTATTAGCAGAGAGAGATGCCTGCAGAGTGCTGTGGGGAGGAGACTGGGAGGGCTTCATGGAGGAAGCCACACTTCAAAGGATTTCAGTAGGATTTCAAAACGAAGGGAGAAAGAGGAAAGCATTGCACACCAAGGAAATAACCTAAGCAGAGACTTGAGGGTGTAAAACTTGGAGGATGATGAAGGATACATAATCATTTACGCGGCAGGGTCTAAATTACACCCACTGTAGTCTACAGGTCTAAGTCTTGGCAGGCACCGTGGGTGCTGTGGGAGTTTGGGGGGCCATTGGAAGAAGAGAGAACAGCACTCCAAGGTCTGAGAAGGCTCAGCAGCCAGGCCCCTGGGCCCCTTGAGCTTCAGCACTCCATGTCTTGTCTGATGAGACAGGAACACAGGCTGGAAGCCTTTGGCCAATTACACGTCTCCAGGGCTTGATCTGAGTCTCTTCCTGGCTCCACAGGAGATTCTGTCATCCAGAATGCATCCAACAGTGGCGTGGGGCAAGCAGTCATCCAGATCGCCGCGGCCCTGGGCCTGAGGACCATCAACGTGGTCCGAGACAGGTGCGTGGGAGGCGGTGTCCCAGATCATGACTTGGGCCTTTCCACCTGGTGTCCCTGCATCTCCACCAGATGGCGCCCTTGCATAAGCAGGCTGCTCGCTCACCGAAGTCAGTGAGGAGAAACCAAGTCTGGGCTTTGGGGAAGCGAATCTCTCAAATGTAAGGGGAGGGCAGGAAGGAGACAGAGCTGGCGGTGGCTGAACACTAGGAGTGTTTGAAACTCTTGACTTGTGATAACCCCATGTTTTCAAAACCACAGTTCATATTTGGGAATGTTTTAAGCTGTGTTACTCTTTCTGTGGACTAACCCAGGGCCCTTTCCCTTGCGTGGGTGTGCAACTTTGAAGTGCACTGAATACGGATTGAAGGGCGTGGGGCAGGTTCGTCATCTCTGTTTTACACCTGAGGAAGCTGCAGTTTCAGAGAAGAAACAGCTTGCTTAGGGAGCCGCACACAGCAAGTCTGTAACAGACTTCCTTTCCGGACTCGTTCCCCTTCCCTCAGTTCACCCAGCTCCTTACGCCTCGCTGTTCACGAGTGTGGCTGTGTCTGTTGTGGAAGTCCAGGCTTAGTGGGAGGATTGATACTGGCTTCAGTTCCCCGCCCCCTCGGGTGTGCTAACAGAAATCATCGTGTGCCTTGGCCAGAGAGCCCCAGACCCACGCTGGGGCTGGAGTGTGTTTGCACAACACTCTGAAGAGCCCCCTGAAAAGAGAGGGGAGCAGAAAGGAAATGGAGTTTGTCCATTCACTAGAAGAAATCAGGAAGTGAAATAACTTCTGGGCACAGATGGTTTCGAGCATCCCTGAGCTGGCGGGAGCTGCACAAACCATCCAGCCCTGAGGAAGCCGAGGCCGAGAGATGCGGGAGCGTGATGAAATGGGTGGCCGGCCCTGCTCAAGGCCTGGCTGAAACCCAGCCCCAGCTTCCCGCGGACAAACTCGTGTTCTCGCAGCTGCCGCGGAGGAGCCCTCAGAGCCCCGTGGAGAAGGTGAGCATGTGTGACCAAGGCCTGTGTTTGCTTTGCAGACCTGACATCCAGACGCTGACGGACAAACTGAAGAATCTGGGGGCTGAGCATGTTATCACAGAAGAGGAACTAAGAAAACCAGAGATGAAAAACCTCTTTAAGGTACCTCGGGTGCGGGACATTGCACCTCCAGTCCATGCGCACCACCCTGCAGAGCACTGGCTTGAACTAGAGCAGCTGGGCCCTGGCCCCCCTGTTCCTCTTCACAGCTCCCCCGTGTCTCCCCGTGGAAGGCTGGAGCCCGTCCTTCAGCCAGGGGACAGCGTGCAGCGAGTGCCCAGGGGCTGTGAGGGAGGCAGGAGAGAAGACGGGTGGAGGGAGCCCTGTGTGAAGTGCAGTTTTGAATGTGTGTGAGGGTGGCCACTTATCCCACACAGCCGATGGGAATCTCAGAGCTGGGAAGGGACCTGAGGAAACTGAGGCACAGACAGAAAGAAAAAGAAAAGAAGTAACATTTCCTAGGTACCCACCTTCCATTTTATCTAGTAGTCCCACAAACTGGGTGCTATTTTATAGACAAGAAACCCAGACTCAGAAAAGATGAACAGTTTGACCAAAACCACAGTGTCAAAGTGGCGGGGTCAGGGCTGCCCCAGGCCTCTCTGAGCTCAAAGCTTCCGAACCTTCCAGAGCGTCCCCCCCAGCACAGCAGTTTGGTCCACCCCAAACCACGTCCCAGCCCCTGTCACTAGACCGCGGAGTGACGGAGCCCCTGGAGGACACTCCTGCAGCAGTGGGTCTGATAGGAACCGAGCTCACAGTGCCGACAAGAGGCGCACCTGGGGAAGTGGAGTCCCTGGGGCTGGGCTGCACTTGCCCTTCGTCTCTTTCCCAGAGGAGGTGAGATCTGAAGAAATTCTTGAACAGATCACAGGATTAGGTTGGTAAAGAAAAAGCCATTCCCGAGCAGGGAAAAAAGAGAACTGTAAGACAAGAACGTCCTGTTTTCTTCACTCCCGTCCTCCCGACGCTTGGGCCAGGGCCGCGGTGGGGGCAGCGTCGGCCCAGTGCAGAGCTGCAGAGCGGGCGCTCCCTCATTGCAGGCCCCTCATTTTCCAGGACACGCCTCGGCCGCGGCTTGCCCTCAACTGCGTCGGCGGGAAGAGCTCCACGGAGCTGCTGCGGCACTTAGCGTAAGTCTCTGAGCCCCGTGGGGCCGGTTCGCCGCGCTCCCCGCGCCTTTAGCTGCTGGGCCGAAGTCCTGTCCCGGTTATCTGGGCACTCGCTGTCTCGGCCACCTTCAGTACAAGTGACTGAGAAGCCCACCCAGCGTTGTTTTTCCCAGGGACCGACTACTAGGCTCTCTGTGAGCAGGGAATGGTTAAGAACTTATAACCTGGGGGCATCTTTAAAAGTCCCTTAGTACTAGCTTATTCACTTTTAAAAATAGATTCTAATTTCCGAGATAACATGATGCCTATTACAAAACATTCTGAAAGCATATAAAAGTACAAAGGAAAAACCAAAGTGCCAAAGTTACCTGTCATCCCACCACCGAGGGGGTAGCACCGTTGGCTCGGCTAACAGTGCATGTCCTTCCCTTCCTTTTCCCTTCAATGCCAACTTGGGTGGAAGTGTGCCTGAAAGTTCCCAGCTACAGCAGGAATCTCCTAAACAATGTTAGTTAACACATATTTGCTAGCCCTCAGTACTACAGTGTATGGAGATGGCTGGGACGCTGGAGGAGAACCCTCTAGAACTCAGTCTAGGTGGGAAGATGGGTCAAAGAGCTGTGAAAACATTGAGAGCTTACTGTGCACCGAATTCTGTGCAGAGAGTTTGAGGTACCCCACTCCCAGCCACCCTGGCCAGGGGTGCTGTGCCCACCCCCATTTAAACAAGGCCCCGAGGGGGCGGTCACCTACCCACGATCTAGGAAGCAGCAGAGCCAGGCTCAGCCCTGCTCCAGGCAACCTCCGAGGGAAACTGCAATGCCGTGTCTTTCGCTGTGGGAGGAAGAGGCGGTCTGGGCCACGGTCAACGCCATGCCCACAGGCACACACCTGAAAGCGGAGCAGAGCCAGACCGAGCTCAGGTCTGGAGCTTTTCTCAGCAGAGGACACTTCTCTGCGGCCCTCGTCAGAGTCTGACTGGGCATTTAGATCGGTGGGTCCCCAGCCCCGCCCCTACATCCAGGTCACCTGGAGGGGCGGTGGTTGTTTTTAATAGAGACCCTTGCCTCCTGGTTCATTAGGTCTGGGGCAGGGCCTAGGAATCTGTATTTGGGACCCTTCCCAGGAATTCTGAAAACAAGGTTTAGGCTTTAGAGTTGGAATAGAAGCGCTGTGGCAGATTCCAGAAGGGCCCTGTGCACCCACTCTGTTCTCTCTGACTCTTCAGGCCGGGGGGAACCATGGTGACCTACGGGGGCATGGCCAAGCAGCCCGTCACAGCTTCCGTGGTAAGCTGGTGGGGGAGGCAGGCCTGGACGTGGGCCCAGACTCCAGAGCTGTCTGAGCTCAGGCAGCCCCGTCCCTGGGGCAAGCATGTGAACTTTAAGTGGTAGCTGAAGCCCTCGCCCTCAGGGCCTCACTGTGTCCTTCTGTGTCTCCAGAGCCTGCTCATTTTTAAGGATCTGAAACTTCGGGGCTTTTGGTTGTCCCAGTGGAAGAAGGACCACAGTCCAGGTGAGTGCATGGTGGTCCCATTGCCGGGGTCACACAAGAGGGCAGTGCCTGCTGTAGAAGTGACCAGACTCAGAGCCCTGGATAGGTGACTGGACCACCCCTCCGCCCAACCCCACAACAGGATAAAGGAAAACAGCATCTGACTGCAGCTGCACTTAGCAAATAGTTATTGGACTAAAGTGGGCTTAGTCCTTGGGGGTGTAACATTGAACAAGGCACACCCTGCCCCGTCTGTGAGGTGCTGGCGTGGGAAGACTGCCGTGACAGACAACCAAGCAAAGAAAACAAGTTCCCGGGCCAGCCTGCCTGGGTCTCCCGTTTCTGTTTCAAGGTTCTGCCCACCCTAACTGTGGGACCTGGATGAATTACCTAACCTCTGCCCCAGTTTAGATGTCATAGTAGTTTAAACTATTGTTAGCCCTGTTTGGCAGAAGAGGAAACTGAGGTTCAGAGTGGTTAAGTAGCTTGCCCAAAGTCACCCCACCTAGGGAGGGGTACAGCCAGGATGCGACTGTCTAGTCTCTGACCAGAACCTGAGCCGGTCCATTCTTCCCGTCCTGGGGGACTGGCTCCCCAGAGACTGACCCCCAAGTTGAGACTGAAGGATGGTGAGGGGTTATCCCAGTGGAGAGAGGAAAGTGGCGGCATGAATGGGGTGTTTCAGGTAGAAAAAACGGCATGTGCAAACGCCCAGCAGGGGGAGCAGGAAACTGGACATACAGGTTGTGACCACCTCATAAAAGGCCTTATGATCTTTTTAAGGAGTTCAGACTCTATCTTAACACAGAGAGCCATTGGAGTGTTCTAGGCTGAGGATATGATACGGTCAGATGTGAATGTTGAATGAATTGATGTCTATGAAAAAACACTTCTCAGCCAAGGCCTTCACTTACCTTCCTGTACCATAGTGGGTCCTTAGTGGGAGGGGATGTTGGTGGCCTCAACTACTGGGGTTCTGGGGGAGTCCTGGGCTCTCAGGTAGAGCTCTATTCCTGAGCAGAGCTCATCTGTTCCGCATCAGTTGGTGTGTCAGGTACACCCACCTCCCTCCTTGATCCTCTTCTGGCTTCCCTGCCTGGAAGTAATCCTGCCCCTCCCGCCATTCAGACTCCAGGTTACACCCCAGTCAGGTTCTGTGGGTCTGAGCCGCCAGTCTGCCTGCCAGTCAGTTCCTGCGGCCACTCCCCAGTTCCTCTGCCCCCACCCTGGCTCTCACTGTCCTGAACACAGGTGGGGACCAAGCAGCCTCCACAGCTGCCCTATCTGTGGCCAAGCCCTGGGCTCTCCAGGCGTTCCTGGAGCACAGCACCAGCTGCTACAGCAGGGGTGACACACGTGCCATCTCCGAGCCCTGCCGGTGCTGCTGCACCCCTGTCTCACTGCCTCCAACCTCCCACAGCCCAGTTCAAGGAGCTGATCCTCACTCTGTGCCATCTCATCCACCGAGGCCAGCTCACAGCTCCCGCCTGCACCGAGGTCCCTCTGCAGGACTACCAGGGTGCCTTGGAGACCTCGATGCAGCCCTTCATGTCTTCAAAACAGATTCTCACCATGTGACAATTCCAGCAGAGCCGGAGCAAAGTGGGCAGGGAGGGGGATCAATAGGACTGGTTTGAGCCCTTAGTCTGGGCCCTCAACCTTCCACAGGCTGTGCCTCTCCTCCTTGTGACTTCCACCGGGAGACCTGTGAAGCCAGCCAAGGCTTTCTCCCAGGCCAGCCTCAGGGCACCTAATAAAGTCTGGACTTCCTGAAAACAAACAAACAAAACCCATAGAAGTCATCCCTGTTGAGAAGGGCCGTCATTGTCACTATGCACCTGCCACCCCTCAGGACTTAGATGCTCCTCCTTGCCTATCCTCTGTTTCTTCCCCCAGCGATCATTTACTGACACCCCGAAAGCAAAGCCAGGGTGGGCCTGGCAGGTACCAAAGCCAGTGAGACTCAATCTCTGCCCTCAAGCTATCCAAGCCCACAGAGGAGAATCTTCTAAAAAGGCAGGTTGAGCCCTAGCTGGTGTGACTTGAGCCTGCTGGTTGAGCCCTCAATCAAACTAGCTGGTTGATTGAGCACCAGCCTGCAAACTGAAAGGTCACTGGTTCAGTTCCCAGTCAGGGCACATGCCTGGGTCTCACGCCAGGTTCCCAGTTGGGAGCATGCGAGAGGCGATTGATGTATCTCTCACACACTGATGTTTCTCTCCCTCTCCCCTCCCCCTCTCCCTAGAAGTAAATAAATCTTTTAAAAAAATAATGCCCTATTTCTAAGAAAAAATAAATAAAAATGAAAAGGCAAGTTGACTCATTCTCAGGTGGCGTGCGGCTCAGCAAAGAATCATCCAGTCCAAAATGCAATAGCGCCTCAGTTGGGAAACGCTTCATTAAACCAGTAATCCCACAGTAGTTACCACCGTGGTCAGCGAGCTGCTGCAGCCGTGTGGGAAGGTCTACAGTGCCCTCTGGATAAGATTTGCCACCTTAAACACCTGGGTTCAGGATCCACTCCAAGTCCCTCCCGTCGCCCTGTCCTTTATCCTCAGGATGAGGGGAACAAACGATGTGTATAGAGGGCTTATGTGGGCAGTGAAAAAAGCCTGAGAGGTGGCCGGGAGCTGCCCAAAGGCTTTAGGAGCGAGAGTTACGGTCAGGTTCTTCCGGGCAGTCCACACTGTTGGGTTCAGAGGGAGTGATGAGCCTGCGCAGAGAAGGGGAGGCCCCTGGTGTGGACTCGCAGAAGGCTGACAGGAAGGAGCAACGTTCAGAGCACCATGGTTAGAGACCTCTGGAGGGCATTCAGAATTCCTAAAAACAATACCCCTGGGGGTCTGGGGTAACATTTGGGCTGGGCTTTAATGGACAATCATTGTTTCTCAGACAGGAAAGGGAGACAAGCATTACAGGTTAAGAGACCAGATTAAGCAAAATTGCAGGGGCAGAACGTTTATGTTTGCATCTTCTGATTTTCCCCCAAACAGCCATTCTCTTCCTAGGAATGGAAACTGATGACTTTTAGGTGGGCACATAGTAGGCCACAGTAAACACTTCGCTGCCTCCCTTGCAGCACGCAGTCTGTCCCTTGTGACCGATGTCAGCAGACTACGTGTCAGTTTCTTAGGAGCCTCTTTAAAATAACTGTCATCTGTCCTGAACTTTTTCTCCCCTTCCACCTACTGCCTGGCTAGGATGCAGACGTGATGCCTGGAGTTTGCATAGTCATCTTTGACCACATTAAGAGGGACACAGTGAGATCACAGGAGCCTGGGTGACACCCAGAGGCTTTGACTGTCCGTCTCAGGAACTGAGAATTAAGTTTTACTTACAAAATAAGCGTCTGTATGATTTAACCCCCTAGTGTTTGGGCTTTCTCTGAACCTAATCATAACTGATACCTATTCTGTGATTCAACTTATATTGAAATCAAGTCAATCAACCTGAAGCTGAAAAAGTGAATCATGGCAGTTTGTGATTCCCAGCTAAGGAATGTGGATTTGATCCCATTGGCAGTAAGAAAAGTTTTCTGAGCCAAAAGATCAAAAACTGCTTTAGAAAAATCCCTCTGGCAGCATGTTGGAAAATTTGGAGAAGGGAGGCACTAAAAGATAACATCAGAAATTCCCATGCTTCTGAATTTTAGATAAATAAAATCTCCCTAAATTGTGAAGACTAACATAGGGGTTACCAGCATTTAAGAGGCCGGCAGAGGAAAGGAGACAAAACAATATCAGAGGAGAACCTGACTTCAGCCCTGGCAGGTGTGGCTCCGTTGGTTGAGCATCATCCCACAAACCAGAGAGTCTCAAGTTTGACTCCTGGTCAGGGCACTTGCCCAGGCTGCAGGTTTGGTCCCCGGTGAGGGCACATGCAAGAGGCAACTGATACATGTTACTTTCTCACATTGATGTTTCTCTCCCTCCCTTCCCCTCTCTCTGGAATCAATAAAAGAAAAAAAATTAAAGAGAATCTGACTTAAAATGGATCACTTCTCCCACACTTTACAAGTACAGGGGATTACATTAATTTTCAGGCTGAATAATCTCTGCGAGGTTGAGACAGCTATTCTGGCCCACTAAGTAAGCAGTGCCATTTCTAATGGTTATAGGAGGAACCTTTGGCTCCAGGAGGCTAAAAGAAGACAAACCAGCAGTACCTCCTAAACCAAAGCTTGGGCACACCTGAAGCCCTGAGGCTTCGTGACTCTGGCTCTCCCTGGTGTCTTCTGGGAGCATCCATCCTGCAACCAGTCTGCAGCCACTGGTGTCATATTGATGACTGTCTTGTGTTTGGAAGATGAGATCATTAAGCCTGCTTTTCTCAGGGAAAGCATGAGGCCCAGAAGAAAAAGGTTCTTGCATCAACCTGTGTGTGCTGGAAGCGCTCCGTTGTACCCACCAGCCACGTGCTTCTTGGCAGGCGCCATGCCCTGGGTAGGGCACTGGGCCCAGCCAGAGCAGCTGGAGCGGATAGAAAAGAGACTCAGTCCTGGTACAGCACCTGCCTTCATCTGAAGGCAGGAAGCTCCTGGGAAGGTAAGTGGGAAAGAGACACTGGCGCCCTCTGAAGGGAAGAAAGTTCTCCCGACGTCCCTAACCCTCTGCAGTGTATGAGCACTTTGGCATGCATCTTCATTTGATTTTTATAACTTCCCTGTATCATCGAGATTTTAATATCACCACGTCACAGAAGAGGAAGATGCTTAGAGAGGTGAGGTGACTTGCTCAAGCTCACAGCAGGCAGTAGACCTGCCCCCAGACACCAGGTCCCTGATCCTGTCTGGTCACTGTACCAGTCAGTCCCAATTCTTTCGTCCGCACAGTTGACCTTGAGCTCCCTCGCCTCAGGACTCTTTGATCTTATTCAATGACAATTAACATGTCAATCAGAAGAGTTCGAATTTCCCTGAGTCTATGTCTCATGGGCAGCATGGAAAAAAAAAAAAAAGGAGAATCAGGAGGTCATTGAAGTAGTCCGTTTATTCATTCAGTAAATAGTCTGAACAGCCATTGTGTGCAAATCCCTGTTGTAGGTGCCAGGGATAAAGCAGGAGACAAAAAAAAAAAAAAAAAAAAAAAACCAGGGCCCCTGATACCAGAGAACTTATATTCTAGTGGAAAAGAAAAACTGAGCAAGTGAATAAACAAGGTAATTAGAGTGTGATAAGTGAAAAAAATAAGAGTGATACTATGTTTTTCACTCTAGCCCCGTGAAAAAAAAATGTGTGTGTTGGGGTGGGGGGGCATGTACTTGGAACAAGGTGGACAAGGAAGGTTTGAGGCCTGAATAAGTAGCCAGTCATATTCCAGACAGAGGGAGCAGCACGCTTAAAGCCCTGATGTGACCCTGGCCTGGTAGCTCAGTTGTTTAGAGCATCACCTTGATACGTGACGACTGTGAGTTCAGTCTCTGATCAGGGCACATATAGGAATCAATGCATAAATAGGTAGAACATCAAACCAACGTCACCCCATCCCTTCCCTCATCCTTTCCTTCCCTCTCTCTAAAAATCAGTACATTAAACAACTTTTTTAAAACCCTCGTGCGTGAACAGTATGATGAGGCCTGAACTAGCTTAGGAAGTGGAAGTGGAGAGAGTGAATAGATTCGTGAATATTTAAAAGGAAAAATCAAGAGGACAGACTGGTGGTTGAAGGTTGAACTTTGGCACTTTGCTGGTTGGAGGTGCCACTCCCTGAGTTAGGGAACGCCAGAGGAGGAGCAGGTTTTGGAGACAGGCATTTCCCCTCTGTGGGGTTCTTTTCCCTTCTGTACGACTGACTGAGCAGATTATATGACAACCAAGGCTAGTGCTAGTTCTTAATATTATGATCCTCACACTTAACTAAATTCCAAATGTATCGAAGATTGCAATAAAAAATAAGCCCTAGAAGTAACAGAATAAAGCAGGGGAGGTTTTGGTTTTTTTGTTTTTTGGGTTTTTTTTAACCTCAGTATGAGGAAGGCCTTTCAAACTACAGCACAAAATCCAGAATCAAAGAAAAATAAAGAACAGATAAATTTGATCCCATAATTATCTAATATTTTTGCATGGCAAAAAACACTAGGCAAAGTCAAAAGTCAACAAACTGAAAATATTTGCAACTCATCTGGCAAAGAGCTAATTTCCCTATTACACTGTCAGCTCCTGTGGAAAAAAATAAGAAAAATGATCAAAAGATATAAAAGACACAGAAGGTAAAATATAAATGTCTCTTAAACATAAGATAAGGCTCACTCCACTCAAAATAAGATCATTTCAACTGATTGTACACCACCCAAGATACCATTTTTCAGCTATCAGATTGACAAAGATCATAAAGTTTGATAACAATGTTAATGAGATGGAGAATTGAGCAATATCTGTCAAAACTACATTTGCCCACACCTTTTGAGTACTTCTAGGAATAGAATATACACATGCACACGCGCGCGCACACGGTTACTCCTTGCAGCATGATGTCCTTCACTAGGGCACTGATTAAATAAAGTCCTGTGTATAAAATGTATATTATGAGCGACAAAAATAGTCCTGAGGAAGCTCCTTTTGTACTGGTAATGATTTTCAAAATATCCGTGCGTAACTGTATGTACACTACCATTTGCTTTATGTGTGTAAAATACCTCCAAAAGGACATTTTACAAATGGCTTACACTGATTGCTTCTGGGGAGGGAAACTAAGCAGCCAGAGGAAAGGGGGGAAGACTTTTTACTGTATATCACTTGAATCAGTTAATGAATTATCTTTTCAAAATATAATTTAAGAGATAAATACAAACAAAACCCAAAAACGTCTTGTGGTTCTAGGTAAAGCGGGTTAGTGAGAAAGGAACCAATATTAAGCTCCTACCACGGTCCAGATATTGTTCCAAGCCCTTCCAACTACCCATTTATCCTGATATTCCATTGAAATGGGATAAATTATTCTAATTTTACAAGTTAGAAAGTAGGTTAAATTGATCAAATAACTTAGTCAATGTCAAGCCTAGTCTCGCTCCAAAGCTCCAGGCTTCTCCATTTTCCAAACTGCTTCCATTGAAGCTAAGTGTCCTGTTTAAAAATAATAATAATGGTATTATTTATTGGGCACTTGCGGTGTGCTGGGAACAGTAAAAAGTGCTTTGCGTAACAATTCTCAAGACAACTCTGGAAGATTGGAATTTCTAGCCTCCTTTTACAGAGAAGAAAAACGAGGCGCAGAGAGGTGGCGCATAAGGAGCCCAAGGTCACAGATACAAGACGGTTGCAAGCCAGATTTAATTCCAAAGCTCCTGCTCTAAAGTAGAAACCACTCCCGCCCAATCGAAAGGATAAAAGCAGAACGCTGGCTGGGCGGGAGTGTTAGAGCAGCTGGGGGGGCGGGGGGAGGAGGGGGGTAGACGAGCACTTCCGCCCGAAGGGGCAAAGCTAGCCACTCCGGAAGGCGGTGCGTGTCCCGCGAAGGCGAGCTCGCGAGAGGATGTGTTGGGCTGGCAAGAGTCGAGAGCCTCCGCACCGCCTCTGCCGCCTGTCGATCACCTGGCCCCGCCCCACGCCGGCGAACCCCTGGCAAGCTCCGCCCCCACCCCTCGCTGGGCGGGAAGCGAACGCGCGTTCCCTCCCGTTACCGCCCGCCTGCGGGGAGGGCGGGGGAGGCGGGAGGCGCGCGCTCGCGAACTGCGTGCTCGCGTACGTCGCCGGGGTTCGGCTGCGTCGGTCTTGCCGTCCGCCCGTTGCCGCCGTCGCCGCCGCCGCCGTCGCCGCGCTCTCGCTTCGCCGGCCGCCGCCTAAGGGGGTTGGGGCTGGGCCAAGCTACCGCCGCTGTTGCCGGGATGCCGCGGGTGTACATTGGCCGCCTGAGCTACCAGGCCCGGGAGCGCGATGTGGAGCGTTTCTTTAAGGGCTACGGGAAGATCCTGGAGGTGGATCTGAAGAACGGGTGAGGAGGGCGCAAGAAGGGCCGCCTGGCTGGGGACAGGGCCCTGGCGGTGGCGGGGATGCCGCGGGGACGGGAAAGGGACGCCTGCCGGGCGCGGAGCTGCTATCGGCCTGCTCCGGTTCCGCCATAGTCGCGGCGCTTCGGGGGCGCGAGTAGGCCCGGGTTCCCACTGCGCCTGCGCGGGTGGGGGTGGTGGAGGGAAATGGGAGCAATGGAGAGGCTCGGAGTGGGACGAGGAGAAGGAAAACCCGAGTGGGATTGGGGCTCCAGGCAGGAGTGCACGGCTTCAGGGCGCCGAGGAGGCCTGGGTTTTTTCCAGCTAGGCACTGGGACCGGGGACTGGGTTTTTTCCGGCTAGAGACCAACCTTTCCCGCTCTACGGGCTGCTGGAAATAGGCAGGATTTCCTACTCCTCTTTCACCTCTTCCCCAGTATGCTGGACCAGACGGTCACAACTCATTTTTCCTGGGGATAGCAGCTCCGGAGAGAAGCCTTGTTTAGACTTGCCATGTGCCACACTTTGTTGAGGCGGGAGACTCCGGTTTGAGTAGTCTAGTGACAGTTTCGAAAGTATCGTCTTGCCATGCTGAAAGCCTTCACCGTTCCCTCGACAAGGGTAAAGTCTTAACTCGTTATCTTTAAGACTCCGTACAGAGTTTCCAGGCTGTGGTTTCCGTTCTCCAGCTTGCCAAAAAAAATTGCTTTGTCGCTGTAGAATTTGGTGGAGAACAGTGGCCACCCTGGCTAGTACGCGCGTCCATTAGCTGTTGTAGACGGAGACGCACAGCACGAAATTGCTTACTGCCTCCCTCCCTGGGTGTATATGGTCTGTTACTTGTACTCCTAATCTACTTTGGCAGGGCCGGGCCCGCAGGAGCTACATGTTTCAGGGAAAACCGATGGGGAGTCAGGTCGGGAAAAGAAACTCAACGGGGAAAACTATCAGAACCAGGAAAGTTTAGGTAGGACTTCAAAGACACGGACATAAAAATTAAAAGGAGTAAGGGCAACGTGTTAGGGTACTCAACCATGACTTTTTTTTTTTTTTAAAGACCTGCCTTGCAGCAGGTCTGACGTTGCTACAGTTTGCTCCCCAGCATACCATTAGCAACTAACACTGGAGTAGTTAGGGAATATACCAGAACGTGAGTGCATGGCTGAGAAAAATTGGTGACTACTGTATACTCAGAATGTTGGCTGGGTTTTAAAAAGTCAAAGTGATCGTTAGAAAAATCACCTCACTCAGGAAAATGTCCTCAATAAATTGTCTTTTATGACTACTGACTTCGTTTAGAGTAAGAGACTTAGGAAAATAATCATTTTGTACAATAGAGATGTCAGTTCTTAAGAGTTTTTTTGTTATTGTAATACATATATATATGTAAGAGAACAAGTTAAAATTCCCAGGTTTCTTCAGAGCCCAAATAAGTTGACAAGAGTAACTAAATTTTATGGGGAAAGCATGGGTTTTGAAGTTAGACAGACCTGGGTTAAATCTTAGCTTCACCACTTAGTATCTTTGGGCAAGTTACTTCTCAAATTCTAAGTTTCCTCACCCAGGAAAATTAGAGGTAATAATTGTGAAGTATCTGGCTCATAGTTGTAAGTGGTCGCTGTAATTACAGAGCTTTGATCGTGATGTTGACGAGACATCAGCTTGTGTTTTGTAACATAAAGCACGTTTGGTGAGGCCTGTTTCCTAAGGCTATTCAAGTGACAGTGAGCAGGAAATGATGTTGATATTAATGGGAAAAACTGGTTAGTTGAACAACTATGTTGATAACCCACCAACAGGGTCTCTGCTAAATGAATTGGGAAAGAGACAGAAAAGAATTCTGTTCTTGAACACATTAAGTGTTTATGGTTATAAAATGTATACTTTGAGTTAAATGCTTGCTCTCACTTTAAACTCAAACCAGTAAAACTTGGAATGGTTTGCTTGAAAAGGGCTTTAGAGAATGGATTGCCTAAGGCTTCAAAGGAAGAAAGAGTAACGCCTGGGAATAATAATGTATGCTGTCACAGGTAATGAGGAGTTGGTCCAATAAAGAATAATTCTGAGAAGTAATAATCTAGTTTGGATCGACTCTCATTAAGGATCCAGAAATTTAACAACATAAACCAGAAACAACTATAAGATTTTATACTAAAAAATCAAAATCATAGATTAGGAATTCAAAGGCTTTAGAGAGAAAAATTGAGCAACCCTGGAAATGTTGAGGTGAGAGAAAGGACAGGTTCTTCCAGGACCCCAAATGTCTAGGTCTCTCTTGAGGAACTGTCAGATCTTACAGTTCTGCTGCTGGGCCATGCTGTGCGTGAGATCTGTGACTGAGATGAGAACTAGGACGTTATTTCAGGGATTTAAGACAGGTGTGACAGTCACCAAGCAGGCACACCTCCTGGCATTACAGAGGAAAATGACTGAGCCAAGCACCAGTGGTGTAGATGGATTTCAAGTAGGAATCATCCGGACGAGGTGGCAGGAGTGCCGAGGAGTCCAAAAGGAAGGAGCGGGTCCAAAGGAAAAGGTGGCGTAACACAGCAGCCTGTGTGAGCTTGTAGTTCTGGAAACAAAGGAGGATAGGAGATCTCCCTGAGCAGTATTTTTTAACATACCTGGATTGTGATTAATAGCAATTGAAACGCAAATGCAGGTTTTGGGTGGTTAGGGCATTTAAGGATTGCTGAAGAGTCCAGGGTTGTGGAAGGGAGATATTATCAGTAGACAGACATGTTACCGTAGTTTGCATGTATAATGCGCACCCACGGGTTTTGTGTGCATTATACACAAGATTATTCTACCCATGTATAATGTGCATCTTTATTTTTCTCTCAAAAATTCAGTCAAAAAGGTGTGCCTTATACTTGAATGGTTGTGGGTAAAGTTCAGAATTAATTACATAGGCATAAAGTACTGCTGTAGTGAAAAGTTGACCAAATGATGAAGCAGATGAACTCTCTAAATGAGACTTGAACGTCAGGGAGAGGCTTTTATGGGCCCTCTTGGGATTTGGGGAAGAGGGATGTGCGTAGTAGTTCATTGTACCAGGCAACCTCAGTGTAGACTGCCTTTGGTTTTGGAGAACTAGGACCGCAAACATGGCGTAGGTCTCCCAGCACCCTGGGGATCACTCCAGATCCGCTTGGGTGGAGCCTGTGTTCATACCTGCCACACTCGTTCCAGCAAGAGCCACCAGGGGGTCAAGGAAGCAACAGTATTAGCACCTGTTTATGGCCTACCAATTCCGCAGTAACCTTTGCTGCCTTTGCCTATTTGTGAATCCTGTGGGCTTTCTTTTTTATTAATAAAACCACTGTTTCCATGTAAAGTGTAGAAGGTTTTTTGATACAGTAGTTTCTCTTGCCACAAAATTTTGTGGTTTTAGTCAAAGACCTTTGTATCTTAATTTTTCCATATTTTAGTTAATGAATTAAACATCACATCCTGCGATTATTCTGCCTTACTAGTAGCTGGACAGGTAAAACCCTCCCTACCAAATCATTGAGGTGGTAGGTTTTTGTTTGGTTTTTGTTGTTTGTTTTAGTTTGTTAAGGGCATGAATTAAAACTCTCAAGGGAAGCTTGGCTGTAAATTTCAGAATCTGAGTTTCATATTACAGAGAAATTGTTAATAGCCAGAATTTTTAGGGGATATCCTTGTCTGTTTAATTGGATTTTTATGATACCTGAGTATTACCAGGAAGTTTTGTTCTCACCCTTGTTAAAAATTCTTTCAAGTAGCCCTAGCCACGTGGCTCAGTTGGTTGAAGCATTGCCCCCTACACCAAAAGGTTACAGGTTGGATTCCTGGTGGGAAGGTTAGGGCGTGGGAACCATCCCTGGTCGGGCAAGGCAGGCACATTCGGGAGGCCACTGATGGATGTTACCCTCCCACAGTAAAGTTTGTGTGTGTGTGTGTCCCTGCCTCCCTGCTTCCCTTTGTCTATTTAAAATAAATAAACATATCCTCAGTGGATGAGGATTTTTAAAAATCCCTTCAAGTAGAAGGTACCTTATTTAATTTTTTAAGTATGTTAAGACCCCTTAATATTGAGTTGAGTCCTTGTATCTGTTTCTGATCCGATGCATTGTTAGGCCTCGGACACTAAGATGAATCCCCACCAACCCCAGAACCTACAGAGGGATTTTACCTTCCGACTGCATTGACAGGAGCTTGTTTTTCCCTATCTTTTCTTTTTAAAGGGGAAGTAACGGAGATATAATTAGTTTAATGTTCCAGGTTAGGGTTTTGATTAATTGAACCGTTTTTTTTCCCTTAATCGTGTGGGAGATCGCCTTCACCCATTACCAAAGAGCAAATAAATGCTTTATAATTTTCTGTGGTGATGCTACAATTCATGGGTGACAGGAATGACAAAAGGAAAATACTCTCCCTTTAAGGCCCTCATTACCTTTTTGTTCTTGGGCAGTTCTGTTCTGAAAAATAATGTCATATTTGAACCCACACGGTCCCAGGCTTTGGAGCTGTGTTAAAAGGAAGGCATTCGTTCTGGATTAATTTTATGATTATCTAAGAAGAGATTAAAACATAGCTTTCTTTAAAGGAGTGTTTGAGCAACTGTTTTATACAAAGTTAACTAATATTTCAAAATAGCATATATTTATTTCTGTTTATAAAAATTTTACATTAATTGTAAGTTTTTTAAATATAGAGGTAAAAACAAATCGTCCAAAGATGACACTCTGCATTTTGACACTTTTTAGAGACAAGGGAAGGAAGAGAAAAAGAGAGGGAGAGAAATAGCAATCTGTTGCCTTTAGGACACCCCCAGCTGGGGACCTGGCCCACAACCCAAGCATGTGCCCTGACTGGGAATTGAACCAGTGACCTTCCAGTTCACAGGCCGGCGCTCAGTCCACTGAGCCACAACAACCAGGGCTGCATTTTGACACTTTTACCTTCTCTCACTCACTGTCTTCTTATTCCTCCCCCTCCCTTGTTTTAACATACTTGAGATCATACTATAATTATAATCCTATTTTGTAACCTTTCTGTTTCTAACAGCCTGATGGTTCTTTTCCTTGGTCATTAAGTGTTTTCTGACAACCTGATTATTAATGGCTACATAGTATTCCCACATCTAAGTGCTATTTAATACACATAATTAAAAGCACGTTGAAAGACATTTGGGGTGTCTTTGGTTTTTCGCTGTTTCGTGCGTCTAACACACTGCGGTGGGGACCCTTTAGTGAGTTGTGCACGTGCTACTTATCACCTCAGGGCAGCTTCCCAGAAGTGGGGCTCTGGGGTCAGTATATACTTGTGCATACTTTTAAGGCTTTTGCTACCTATTGATTTCCGTTACTCTGAACAAATAGTGTTCATATTTTCATTTGCCATGTGTAAGAGTTCCTATTTTTCTGAACTCTCAACTACCCATTGTTATAGTTTTTAATAGTACGATTTTTAAATTAGAATGTTTATAAACTATATGTGAGGAAGTTGTCTTGAAGCCTTCAGTGCTCACCCATTTAGCCCACCCAGTATAACAAATTCAAGAACTTCGTTAAAAAAAACGACAGTCAGGCTGATTGGGGCGCAGAAAAGGCTCATGGAGATCATTTAGACAACACCAAAGCACAGCGAAAAAAAGAAGTGTCGTTGAGAAGCCTTGAAAAGGGCCTACTGAAAAGTAGGCATGGCCTTAGGTGCAATTTTATGTCCCACTTTTTCTACTTAATTTATCTCATGTATTTTTTTCCTATTAAAATCTTTCTCATTCACATAATTTTAATGGCTACATAAAACCCATTGTATGGCTATATTATGCTTTACCCAACCATTACTCCTAGGTTGTCTCTAATTTCTTGCTGTTAAAAATAACCCTGGGGTGGATATCATGTGCATAAAACTGTTTGCATTTTTATCATTACTAAGGACAGATTCCGTGAAGTAAAGTTCATATGTCACAGCAGGAACAAACATTTTCAATTCATACAGCCAAATAACTTTCCCTTCTAGCAGCCTCGCCAGCACTAGGTATCCGTGCTGTTTAAAATCTTGGCCAGTTTAACAAGTGAAATGGTCTTAGGTGTTTTAACCAAGAATTTCTTCTTAAGCAAATAAGACATAATGAGAAGCAGGACTAAGGATTGTATAGCAGTCTGTTGTTTTGTTAATAGCACGACCAGTACAGATGTGACCAGGTTTCTGTACTGAAGTCTTGTTGAAGTCAGCCTACCTCCAAAAAAATTTATTCATACGTATGTTATTTTATTTTCCCCAAGACATGGGTAATGTTTTAATTCATCATTTTGATAAATCAGTGCCAGGAGACAATGCCGCACAGCGGTTCTGACCGAAGGTTACTGGCGTTGACTGCCCTGGCTCAGCACTTCGCTCTTCGGTCCCGGGTCCCCCCCCCCCCCCGTGGGTGATCTGGGTGAACATTCTCTTTTTTGGCCCTATTCCTCAGTTACTGTCTTGCCCCTCCCTTCCTCGTTGAGGTAGCATGTGAAGGAAAGGGCCGTGTGAAGAATTTTTCTCTTAAAAGACAGGTGCTGTATGCAGGCTAGACAGAATGTGCTTTGGGTTACTAGTATATCTGGATGCTTCCAGATAACCTGAGGGGAAAATTGTGCTTTGAGCTCCTCAGAAGAAAGGCGCTCCAGGCACCTGACAATACTGTTGGAGGTGGTATTTAGAAATTTGTGAGCTAACACTGCAATTTTCAAACATTGCAATGCACAATATTAACTGTGCATTTGCATGGCTTAGTTTTTAACTGAGCATATCAGAACACTGTCCAAACAAGAGTTGTCTCTGGTTTGTGCTAATGGGGAAACTGAGGCATGAGGAGATTAATTGACTGGCCCAAGGTTACAAAATGAGTTGTTGACCTCTGGAAGCTGAAGCTCTTTCCTATTCACATAGCAGATACAGAGTGTACATCAAAGCTGCTCTCATGCTGTCTCTTTCCAGATGGTTCTGTCCTGTCCTTTTGGGGCTTGTCTCCAAGGGTGAGAAGGTGGTTCAGGCTCCACAGCTTGTTCAGGCTTTAGTTTCTTGGCAGAAGCGCCCAACAGGCTGACAAGTAACTGCCAGAAAGTATGACAGGTGGTGCTTTTTATGACATTGGCCCTGGACAGAGACTGCTAGTGATTCTTCACCTCAGGCTACTCTCTGAAGAGCTGCGAGCTAGGACTTGTGCAGTAAGTGCAGTACACGACCTCTGCCCTGTTAGCGAGGGGTCGGGCTGGGCTCTGAGTTCGCGTGCCCGTATTTTGAGGAACTGCCCCACATGACCTTTCTTTGTATTGGGATGAAAGTTTGCGGTAACTACACTGCATACGTGTACCTGAGGAAGCACTTTAAGGGTACTTGTAATCCCTCCGTGGGGTCCCCTAGCCATGTCTTTAGCCCTGGGTGCCCGAAGTCGGGGGGGGGGGGGTCTTCCTAGACAGACTTCTGAGACCTAGAAGTGGGTGGGGACCGATAGGAGGGAGGTTTGAGTTCATCCTTCAGGAATGAAAGAGTCAAGCAGGAGGCTCAGGGAGTTGGGAACCACAGACCAGAAGCACTGACTTTGAGAAAAGTTACTCCGTATGGGTGAAATCAAGCTATCAGTTCATTAATTTTAAAGAATTTCATTAAAATATTACATGGCCAGCTTCAAGGGAAGGGCATCCCCAGGAATGTCAGCATAGGGAGTGTCATCCGTGACCAAAAATGAGAAAGCAACTGACCGCAGCCCAGGGACTGTGCGCAGTCACGAAGGACAGGAGAGCGGCCCAGAGGGTCCCAGAGGCGTGGCCTGTAAGGGGCTCTAACACCTGTCGTCCCCCTTACAGTGTCTTCTTAGAAGCAAGCACTGGTTTTCTTGGTAGTTTCGGTGTTGGAATCAGGTAGTGCTGTCAGCTGAGTGTAAACCTTTATTTCATTAATTGGCTATATGACTTTCATCTTTCGAGTTTTTAAAAAATTGTAATTGTGATTGAGTCTCCATGTAATTTAGTGGGTCATCGGGGAATAGTCGACCCCCTTGTGACACCTTTTAATTTCATTTACCCTTAATGTCGATGTGTCTGAAAACTGAATGGACACAGGTGAGATTGTGTTTGTCCCTCCTCCCTCACCTTTGAGGAAAGCAGTCATGTTGACTTAAAAATGTCAAAATAATAACATTTAGTTATGACAGGAGGTTCTGGTTGTAATCGTTTGATCTACAAACTATTTGCAGGTCTTTTGCTTTCTGAGGGTAGTCCCGTTTCGTAGGGTAGAACTGTGCGACCTAGTAAAAAGTGAAATAGCATAGTGACCTTAGTTCTTTAAAACAGCTTTGGATAGTTGAAACAAATTGGCAGATCGGTGCATAGGACAGTTACAAAATAAAACTAAATTTGAATTTTATACATATTCCTCTCTACCTCCTATTTTGGAGGAATTATGTTTTATCCCTTAGTTTTTAGGATAATGATTGTTTCTATTCTGTTTTCTTCTGGAATGTGAATATTCCCTTTAGAGATGGGCTAGTGTTTTCTTTATGGTTTGTTACCTTTCTCTGTTTTCCCAGACTGGTTTTTAAATTTTTTTTTTTTTAAGATTTTATTTTTATTTATTTTTAGAGAGAGGGGAAGGGAGGGAGACAGAGAGGGAGAGAAACAGCAATGTATGGTTGCCTCTCACATGGCCCTCACGGGGACCTGGCCCGCAACCCAGGCATGTGCCCTGACTGGGAATCAAACCGGGGACCCTCTGGTTCCCAGCCCGCGCTCAATCCACTGAGCTACACCAGCCAGGGCTGGTTTTTAAATTTTTATAAGTTTGGTTCTAATGCCCTAGAGAATAGCTGTTCACAACTTACTAGTTCTAGTACACTTAGTGGCATGTCTTGCCATTTAGTTTTTCTCATAAGATGCTAATATTCGTGTGGGTGTTTGTCACCCACAACCAATGTGATGAAACTGACTTTCTGTGTTCATGGAGGTTGTGTTTCTTAAGTCGTGTCTGCCTTTGTGGACCACGTCCCACTCTCGGTGTCTAGAAGGCAGTGGGACATGGTGGCGGAGTGTTGGCTTTAGGTTAGAACCAGGGTTTGGAGAGTCCCAGGTGTTGGGTACCCTTGGCAACTTACTGAACTGCTCCAAGTCTTAGTTTCTTCATCTATGAGATTACAGTAAGTGTCAGAGTTGTGAAAGTTATTACAAAGGGATGTGAAGAAGGAAGGAGTCCTGGTGGGCAGTAGTAGTCATGTTCATTGTAGTTTGAAATTAAATCAGATCTTAAATGCTTATCTGCAAAGTACTTTTCTGGTTGCTATAATTCTGATATAGTTGGAGGGCTGTAAACCTTATAGTAGTCTCTGATTTCTGGTCCATTTTCCCCCATTATTCATGCTTATATTTTTTGATCCCAGTCATCGTTCCTTACAGAGTAATTAAATGCATTTTTAAATACATAATATTGACAGTACCCACTCACATCCACCGCCTCTAGGCCCAGCTCTGTCGTCTCTATGCTGGTCTAATTTGTGCTGAGGCTAAAACCGAAGACAGATTCTGGGGGTTGATACGGGACCTCCAGAATGGGATTTGCACAGAATAATCTTATTTTTCCTCTATTCTTCTAGTCTGTTATGTTCTGAACCCACACATGTTTTCGGAAGGACCAGATGGCTGACACTGGCTAATGGGAACCAAAAGACAAGAGTGAAAGTAACCTGGTTGTTACATGCCCCGGGCTTAGCGGTGCTTCACCCCGCCCCGAGAGAAATTTGTCTTTCCCTCTGGAGACTACCCCACTGTGTCAAAAAGCTTGAACACAGCCTGGCTGACCTGAGGTTAGACTATCAAGCCCAGCAGCAGCGCTTGTTGAATGAAAAGGATTGCGCTCAGGACGGGGAGAGAAGCGTCGGCCTCCGCAAAGGCGGTGTGGCCTTGTGGTTAAGCACTTGGATTTTCGAGTCTGTTGGATCTGGGTTCAAATGTAGCTACATCACTTATGAGCTCCATGATAATAAGCAAGTTGCGTGGCTCTCCAAGCCTTGGTCGTCTCGTTTGTAAGTTGGGGACGGTGGTGGTGGTGGTGATGGTGCCCTCTGCACCTCTGATATGGGGCGTGAATGAAATGTGGGCCGTGGGCCGAGCGCGAAACATTAACTTTGGTTGTTACTATTGAAGAGCTTATAACCAAATGAGAGGAGAAGCACAGAGAAAAAAGAACAAGGCTTGAAAGGACACAGCAACGTTATATTAAGCACAAAAATGGATAGAAGTTTTGAAGCTTTAAAGAAAGTGCTGTAAGTGATCAGAGTCGGGCAGGGTTCTGAGACGCATACCAGGCTGTATGGAAGAAGGTCGGTGTCACCCTGCGTAAGCAAGGCGTGCCAGGTCTGGAGGATGACACAGACGGAGATGTTGAGGAACCGTTATAGACCTCTGAGCAGAAGAGTGATAAAGTAGCTGGCTTTCCCTGCTCTGTGTAGAGACAAATTGACTGAGTAAAAATAGCCATCTCCTAGAATTAAGTAAGTTGATCAGAGAGGAAGAGGCAGCCCTGAGGGCCCAACAGAATGAGAAAATGGTAAAGCAGGCGCTAGGCTGAACGGCCAACTAGAAAGGAGCAGACAGAGGTGGTTACACGGTTGTTGGGAGTGAATGAGATGGCCAGGGACCCAGAAGAGAGAAATCATGAGGTAGGTTTTCTTCTTTGAAGGTGGGGCAAGTCCCGGGCAGACTGAGCTGTGGCCAGCCTCTGCAGACCAGGAATCCACACTGGCTCTAGTGAGAGAGCTCTTGGTGTGCGGGAACTGCCGGTTTGCCGACGGGAAAGAGCCCCAGACTGGGTATTGGTGAGTCCTGAAGTCGCACCCCAGCTCTGCCACTCAGTGAGCACGGGTAAGTCATCCACCTTCTCCGGGTGGCCTTGATGGCCCTCCCTTCTCTGAGGCCAAAGAAAGGAAATCCAGAATGCCCAGAGCAGCCTCCTTCCTGTCTCAAGGTAGAAAAGGATCTCAGGAACCTACTTCATATAGTAGGAGCTCCTAGTTGTGGGTCATAAACAACCCTCTGTAACTGGGAAAGTCAAGTTGCAAGCACAGTGACCCAAAGAAGTGACTGTGACACTGTTCCTTCTGCCTTGAGGGCTTGACCACGGCTGCCCTGGATTGTAGCAGACCTTTGGAACCAGGGGCAGTCACAGTGCTCACTTGCAAGCTGTTCTCCGAGGCGGCCTCACCTGAGCGCTGGAGAGTTGGTCGCAGAGCATCTCTGCGGTTTCCCAAGCTCTTCGCGCAGACAGCAAGAATTGCTGTGGTGGCGGTGGTGGCTTAATTGCTCTCCTATCAACGTGTCCTAACTTTTCCCGCCTCATAAACACCAAGTTGGCTGAAGTACAGGTCCAACGCCACGTGCTTTTGAAAGAAAGCTATTTGATTCCTGTTCACTAAATGCCATTTCTTTCAGGGTAGTAGATTTAAGGGCTCTGCCCTTAAAGTACATTGCTGTTGACCCTAGTTTGAGGGTTCAAGCCAACCCATGGGTTAACTTCAACAGATGAAAATTTTTCCTTGGCTACAGCAACATCCCTAATCCTGACCAGCCATGGAGAGGTTCGGTTCTTACAAGGAAAATGAGTGAATGTGGGAGTGGCTCACCACATTGGGAAAACAAAACTCACGTCCTGCTGATGGTTGGCTGAGGACTGTCATGTCCACATACAAAGAAAAGCATGTGGCACAGTTTTAGGACAAAGGTGAGCAGAGACCCACTATGGAAAGGGGCACATTTTTGTCGTAGAGAGAACGTCCAAGGCATGCCCCTCGGTGAGCAGTGTTGGTGGGTGACCGCAGGCACACGCATGGAGGCTTGCTTTTCCTTGCTGCCCACGTCCACTCCCTGTCCATTAGCTGGTACCCGGCAGCGCCTTAGCCAGTCCCTGCCCAGTCAGCCACTGGTCAGCGTGTCTCTAGGGCAAGCCGTGCTCATCGTGTTTCAGACCGGGCTTTTCTCCAGTCTCCCTCAGAGACAATGCTGGGAAGACAGAGATGGCCCTAAGCTGTTCCAAAAGGGGTGAGATGAACTCCATCTTCTTCAGTGGGACGTAGCACGTGGCATTGGGAACCATTGGGATCGTTGTCAGGATCAGGGGAAGTCTGTAGCAACAGCACAGGCTCAGCTGATCCTTCTTCTTCGGGGAAGTCTTCTAAAATTGAAGTCTTAGAGTACTTCGGTTTGAGAAACACAGCAGTCCAGTTCTAGCGTTTCGGCATTCGGACCGAGAGCCTGAGCAGTGCGTCAGGTGTTGAATGAGGAAGGCACAGCATTGTCAGTGGTGGGAGGATGGACCAAAGCTTAGAACAGCCCACGTCATTCAGTGCGGCTTTGTTTGTGCTGTCTAGCGACCTGGCCATCCTTGGTCAGATTCGTGGTGCCCACTTTTTTTAGGGAGAAAAAACCAGAAACTCCCATCCCATCATTTTTTGACTCCATTTGTCAGAGTAAAACATGACCCCAAGAAAAAGAGTTTGGCAAAAGGCAATAGTAGAGAAATGTTGAAGAAGGGAGTTTTTCTTTTAATTAATAACCAGCGTTTGTTTAATTATTAGGCCGTGCTGTTTGTTCTTTCACAGAGGCACAGGGGAGAAAGGTTGAGAGACGTGACCTCTGGGAGCCCAGCAAGAGGAGAAAAATTGGAGGGGTTTTTTTTTGTTTGTTTGTTTTTTTTAGTAATCCCTGCCACAGAGGAATTTTTAAATTTGTCTTAGATTCAGTCTCCGGAATGCCTTCATCTTCTTTATTGTCATGCTGGAATTATTGAAAGCTGGTCTTTATTTTTAATAGAGCGTAAGAGAAAGAGTGTCCGCAGCTGGAATTAAGAAGAGTGTCATCTGTTGGGCTGTGTTCTTGAGAGGCGTACTCTCAGGTCACATCAGGGGTCTGTGTGCATGTGTGTGCTCAGTGTCACCCTTTCCTCTGACAAAGGAGCCACAAGGAGAGTACTTTGGGGGAGCAGAGCTTAGCTTCATGTTATTTTCTGCAAAGCACAAATGGATGTTAAAATGGATTAAGAAAGATTCTTTGACATTAGTTATCAGAAAGCTCTTTACTTTTTGAAGGCACTAAAATTTCAGAGACAGTTAAAGTGTTTAAATAAAACTGTATGGGACCCACACAGTACTTTTAAAAGGTATTTTAGATGATAAAAATCAGATGTACCCCTGGCTGTCTGTCACTCTTGTATCCTCTGGTGCTGCCGCATTAGTTTACATTTCCCATCACTGAGCCAGAGGAGGACTGGCTTTCATTTGTCATACTCCTGATGTTAGAAGAAACCCTGGACATGTGTAGGACAGCTCCCTCATTTCACAAACCAGACCCAGAGAAATAGAACTATTTCCGTGTGCTTTTCAGAGTTGGTTTATAGCTGAACAGGGGCTAGATCCCAAGCCAGTTCTTGTCTCTCCAGTCTTACAGTGACAGTATGCCTCGGTTTCCTTGTCTGTAAAGCAGGATAGTAGTGCCTGATTCTTGGGTATTGTGAGTATTAAATGAGATAACAGTGCCTTGTATGTGGGAATTAATAAATGTCAGGTAACATTTTGTTGTGTAGTCTCGTCTTACTTGGGGAACCTTTTCACTTCATCTAACGGAACAAGTCACTCTTTGAGTGAAGCAGACCCAGGTGAACAGTGAGGTGGCAGAAGCAACCACCCTGACCTGGTCTCGTCTTTGCTGTCAGAACAGGCAGGCCTCTCTGTCGAGTGTGGATTGCGGCTCTAGAGGGTAGTTGCTTTAATCTGACAAACCCACCCAACAGGTCAGTGGCAGAGAGAAGTGACAGGTGCCTGATTTACCCTTGGACGGGACTTTGACATTAAAATGTTGCAAATAGTATTTGTGGCTTTTCACAGAGTAGTGGCCAAAGTTTTCCTGTGAAACAAATTTGATCTTACATAGCTATTTTAATAAGTGACTTGGATAACCCCCCAAAATATGGCTCCTAAGTGACTAAGCGACCCACCTGTTGGGACTTTTTAGTAGGGACTGGTAAGTAGGTTCTGTAGGGCCATTATTTTCTAACACGGATGAATCCCTACAACTCAGGGAAGAGTTTTTTGGCAAGGCATGCCTTCCTTCAGCCTCAGCGAGAGAGAGGTCTGGCCGAACATTCATTTTGGTTTTCAGATCATTGTGCCTCCACCTAACAGATGGCCCTTACTTTCCCTCAGAGGTTAGAATGGGTTCTGCACGCGAGCCTCGGCGGGGCGGGGCGGTCTCTGCGTCTGGGAGAGTGCGCAGCCCGCAGGTCACACAGGCGCTTCACTTTTTAACAACGGTTTGGCTTTGTGTTCCAGACGACTTGCAGGGCTTAGGGTCTGCATTCGCTGACCGCCCCCACCCGCAGTAGTTACAAACCCTCCTTATGCTGAAGGAAGGCCATCTGTGTAGATGTTTTTCTTACTTAACCTTTAGGAGTCACTGTGTTCCTTCTGACGTCACCCTAGATGAGCTGGGGGTCCCTGAATGGTGTCTCACCACGCCCATGTTGAGTGTGGTTGAGTGTGCCCTCTCTGCTCAGCATCAGCTGTATCTCACGTGGAGCCGGGAGCAGTGGTGCTGTGGCAGAGCAGACCTGTGGCCAGTTTTGACAACTGAATTCAGGTTCTTTTGGGGGGAGGAGGGGGCACTTTCTTGTGATCTATTTAGAAATAAACCGAAGTAGAAAGTACTTAGATATGATTTTTTTTATTTGCTTTTCAAATTTTTTTCTCTAAAAATGGTAGTATGGCTTTCCTCATGACCCACCCTACTTTGGAAAGGAAAAAACAGGGGCAATGTATTTTATCTGTTAGAGATTTTTAGTGACTCAAGCACTTTTAACATAGAAAGTCAATGATTTGGAGAGGCTTTACTTGCTCTGTCAAATATGACATTGTATTCAAAATCACTTATTAAGCTGCTCAGCAATTCTAGCCCATGGAATTAATGAAACTTTATAGCCCATAAAGGGAGCCAGGTGCCTTCTGGATAATGTTACTGCAGAACATATCCCATTAAACAACTGGGTGTGCCTGTATTACATTTTTGTAAGGGAGTTGAGATTGAGTGACTCTTAACGTTTGAATGCCATTAAGAGACATTTCAGCTTAAAGAACCCACCGAAATTGGTAGCTGTGCATTGTCACCGTGGGAAACTTGCTAGAGAGGAACCCTTTAGTGAAGGAAGAACCCTGCAAGGCCGCGTTCCCTCACTTGCCATGCTGTTGAGCATTGTGTGCTGACGAGGCTGGAATCACTTTGGTCAGGCTGCATGGACTCATGGCAAGTCTTGTAGCCTGCTTTCAGTTCCAGTGTGTTTAAACGCAGAGAAGCGCTAAGTCTGCCAGTGTGCACAGCTTCGTTAGAATTTAAAGACATTGCTGATGACTTTCCTCTGTGATCAGACACGACCGTTAAGATGGCGTTGGTTTTTGGATAGGCAGTGGGCACAGAGCTAGACTCGCCAGGGACATGGCAGGCCATTCTAAAAGTTTAGCGATAACGTAGATTATAGGGCATTTGTTTAACCTTGCTTACAAATATTTTATAATTTCCGTGCTTTCGTTTTATAAGTTGTACTCTGTAACAGGCATTAATAGAATTTTGGAGGGAATTTGTTTTCTTTCATGTATGTGTTAAACCATCAGACCTCTTTGCTGGGAAATTCCTAGCAATAGTATGTATAGGAGTTTGCACAATCGTATAAAGGTTTTAGATAATTCCAGCCTAACTAAAACTTCATAGAAATGAATTTGGAATAACATGAGGAAGTGAATAGCTCTGAATATTCTTCACTGGTAATTTCTGGGACATTTATTCATTTGTGACTAATTGTTTAGGCAGAGAAACAGGAACTTTTTTTAAAAAAATTCTTTCACTAAGGAGATTAGAGATACTGAGATTATCTTTAACCTGTTACATTACTCCAAATATGATTTAACTGATAAAGCACAGCACCTGAATGTAGGTCTAATCAGTGAGTTCTGTGTGATACTTTGACACCTTACACCAAGCACCCCTGCAGAGGTCTTTGTAGTTGCCACCAGCTACTTGGGGAACAAAAGAAGCGGTCTCTATATTTAGCCAGTCTCCTACTAGAAAGACAGGGGTCTACCTTGAGAAGTCTCCCTATCCCCTTGCAGTGCCTATTGGCACCAAGCAAAGTGGTTTCAGTTAAAGGGAGGGAAAAGTGGATCCTTAGTTTGCAAACCCCACCTGACCTTTGCTAAGCATGAACCTCACTGTTTTCTCTGTAATGTAGTGAAGCTGGATGTCGGAATGGTGCCAACCAGGCTTTTGTTTGCTCTCTCCTAGATATGGGTTTGTGGAGTTTGATGATCTGCGTGATGCAGATGATGCTGTTTATGAACTAAATGGCAAAGACCTTTGTGGTGAGCGAGTAATTGTTGAGCATGCCCGCGGCCCACGTCGAGATGGCAGTTACGGTTCTGGACGCAGTAAGCATTTAAAGGGCATTTGTATCAGTGACATGCCTTTGTTATTAAATGTTAATTTTTTAAGTAATTACATTATTGTTACATTGAAATGTATTGCTATTTAAGCCATTTGTTTTTAAAATTATGTATCTTTTAAAATGTAAAATTGCAAATAAACATCTTTGATAATGTTTAATTTTAATTAAATTAATGGCATAAATTTCTTGTTTTAATACTTTATAAATATGTTTAATGATGTATGTTTGTGTTGTTTTGTTTTTCTCTGTAATGCAATTGTTTAACATAGATTTAACAAAGACCTCAATGTTTTAATTAAAAGAATCCTTTGAGGCTAAGATGACTGCCTGTTCCATTTGCTGACCTTGGGTTACCTTTCCATGCGTGGCTCTTTGAACCATTGTGGCCCTTGGCTGACCCAAACAGGAAGCCATGTGACGACCGCAACCTTTCCCCATTAGACCTGGGTGGTGAGGACCCCAAGGGTTAGACACAGATGAGATTAAACTGAAATAGGTGCCTGAAAATCTTTTTTTTTTCTCATATAAAATATTCACAAAAACTTTAATCACTGTGAGTAACACCAGTAACTGATTTAGTAATTTGGTTACTTATTTCTAAATTGTTAAATTGTTAATAGTTTTTAATTTATGCATGTTAACTTTAAATATAAATATTAATGAATATATATACTTACAACTTTGTAAATTGAATTAAATTTTCATGTTTGATTGCTTTTTTAAAAGAAAAATCTAGTTTGGATTTGAGGGTGGGGATAGAGTTAAAATATATGTGCTGTTCGGGTTGGGGGTGAATGGTTATTTAGGGGAATATGTGCTGTATCATTTTTGCCTTTTCCCCTACTGAAGTAATCTTATCTATTTGAACCTTCCAAAGGTGGATATGGTTATAGAAGAAGTGGCCGAGATAAATATGGCCCTCCCACCCGCACAGAATACAGACTTATTGTGGAAAATTTGTCAAGTCGGTGCAGCTGGCAAGACCTAAAGGTTTGGACCCTATTAACCTTCTGGGATAAGATTGGGCAAGAGTTGGCCCCGGCCGGGTAGGTCAGTTGGCAGGATGTTGTTCCAATACGCCAAGGTTGCAGGTTTGATCCCCGATCAAGGCACAGAAAAGAATCAAGCAAAGAATGCGTAAATAAGCGGGCCAGCAAATCATTGTCTGTCTGTCTGTCTCTCTCTCTCTCAGAATGAATGGATGGATGGTTGGGCAAAAAGTTATAGTTGGGAAGGAGGTAATTTTATGCAGGCCCAGCATACACAGAAAGTAATGGTATTCTATGTTTGAGGGCCTTCCCGGAGCATTTGGAAACTCTGTGATTAAAGTTTACAGAAGACATCGGGGTTTTGCTACTACTGTATGTTACGGGACCGTCGCTCTGAGAACAGTCAGTGTCACGTGAGATGTTCCTCGGCGGAGAATGTGAGAGCAGCGATTCCAACCGTGCCCGTCTCACGGCACGCACACACTAACTACTAAAATGCTGTGGCACACCAAAAAACGTGTTTTTGCCAGTCTAACCAGAAAAATAGGTATAATTTTGATTCATCACACCAGTTGGCTATTGTTGTGTTGGCTGTTGTCATTTTTTTACTTGACAATCTAAGGGAAACCGAGTCCGTGCCTCTGATATGGTCAGGTGTTGCATGTTTTAGAAGTTCTTGTGGCACACCGGCTGGAAATCGCTGTTACAGAGAGATACCGATGTAGGGTTTTGTATGTTTGTTTTTCAATTAAAGAAAAAGTTACAACCACCAGTGTTTCCTGCAGCATTAGTTATAAGATGCAAGTTTATGTCAGCTTCCAGTGTAGACCCTCCTTGGTAAAAATGGTTATCTGACCCATGTTTTTTCATAAGGTTTATTTGATTTTCATGGAATATTTATCCTGAGATTTTTTTATTACTTTTTAAAAATATTTTAATAATTTTTAGAGAGAGGATAAGGGAGGGAGAAAGACATCAATGTGTGGTTGCCTCTCATGCACCCCCTGGCCCGCAACCCAAGCATGTGCCCTGACTGGGAATCGAACCGGCAACCCTTTAGTTCACAGGCCAGCACTCAGTCTGCTGAGCCACACCAGCCAAGGCTTTACCCTGAAAAGTAAGGGTTTGTTTGTTTGTTTGTTTTTAGAACTTTGTTCTCTAAAGTTCTTAGAGAACAAAGACGAGATCCAGAAAAAGGTTAATTCACGCAGTTGGTCTCAGCGGAAGGGCTGGGACTGGACTGCTGGCTGTCAGCATTGCCACAGGCCCTTGCTGAGCGTCTGCCGGCACGGCCGCGTGCACTGCAGCGGGGGCCCGTGTACTGAGAGCTAAAGGCTGAACGTTGTGGATGGAAACTGGAAAAGCTTTCAGAGTTTTGGGTTAAAATGGAGCCTAACCAACGTCCTCAGTTGGTTTTATATTCTGTACCTTTGGTAGTTTCACTCTTAGGAAAAGAGAGGAATGAAGTCAATTTTCTAGTAAGTCATGGCAGCCTTAAGAGCAGGCTTAAGTCCCAGCCCTGCCGTTTATCAGCTACTCTACTTCAGCAAGTTAATGTCCTCTTGTGCATCGGATTCCTCAGCCGTAAAGTAGGACTGATATTCATTTCAAGGTTATGTGAGAATCGAAGGCATTTTTATATAAAAAAAGCCTATAATGGTTCCTGGCACAGTGAATACTAGCTATTAATCAAGGAAATGCTAAAATAAAACAGATTCAAGGGATATTGTTACTTTATAAAATTTGTAAATTCATAACACCCAGTGGTGATGGCATTGAGATGGGATTTACACAGCAGCGTCCGTCCAGTGTCACTGAGGGTGGCCCGTGCCGTGCGGCCCGCAGAGCAGTTGACTATGCGCCGGCTGCATGTCGCTCAGCAGTGGCCTGGGTGTGTAGCAGGCTCTGCACCGTCTAGGTTTGTTTGTGTGTGAGCACACCCACAGGGCACCCGCCACGCAGCGGCCCAGCAGCACGTTGCTCGGGTTAGAACAAATATGCAGCCTGACCGTGTTCCGAACCCAGTTCCGAAGGCCGCGGCTTTTGTTCAGACCCTGGCTCTCTCACCTACTGCCCGAATGACCTTGAGCAGTTTACTTAACATCTCAGTATTTCACTTTTCTCTTGTAAAATGGGGGAGTGATGCTCACGTGGCTGTAATTTGGGCTGAATTAATCAACTTATGCCTGTCATACAGTGAACATTCAACATGTTAGCTGCGGTAAAGCAGTTTTTGTGCAAAGGTGTTATTGGTAGATTATGAATAATAGCAAAAGACTATATATATATATACACATATATGTGTATATATATATATATAACTTAAAAGTCCCAACATTTAGGAAATCTTCAGAAAAAGTACTGGGCACATCAATTATGAAGACATGTAAATATTTTATGATTCACTGAGCAAAGAAATAGTATCACATGGCATGTGTTCAGTGTTTATGGCAGTAAAGTATAGAAAGGAAAGTAATAAAAATAAATTGCTACTGAATATTCATATTGAGTGTATATTATATATAAGGAAATCTGGGGAAATCGGCCATAAGTCCCTAAGTTTTAAATTCATCTAAATTCATTTCTTTTCAAACACGAATCAGATCTCTCTTTTGTATATCACTCTAGTATGTGTGTAGCATGTATGAGCTGGTTCTCACATTGGATCATATCAGGTCCTCAGAGAGAGGGAGTGAGGGAGGAGGCCGAGAGCCGTGGGGGGACGCGGGCGGCCGAAACCGGGGCTGGGCAGCGTCAGCCTGTGGCCCTCCCGTCTTTCGTTTGCGTTGCAGAGATAACAATTTCAAATAAAATTGAGGTTCTGGTTTTATAATCCCTTTATGTATTTGTTTACATTATCAATATCTATACATGTTTTTAAACAATCTATAATGGAATATAAAAATCCTGACTTAAAAGTTGTGATAGGAGCCTCTAAAGCTTCTATAAACAAAGGGCATACCAGTATAAAATCTACAAAGCAATAGGTAACTAAAAAAGATTTTATATTTCCACATAACTTTATTTAAAAGAACAGTTAAATATTAATTACCTCTACCGTCTACCAAATGCCTGATGCTACAAAGAACCTCGGTAGATGGTTGGTGTGGAGATGGAAATATTTTCAGAGTAAACTTTATTCTGAGGAAACCTGGCATTTCTTCCTAAAAGAAAGGGAAAACTTTTGTGATGACGATTGCCTTACCTACTTGAGCAAAGTACGTGTTAACCTACTCGGCAACTTTCTTTCCCTCCAGGATTACATGCGTCAGGCGGGAGAAGTGACGTATGCAGACGCTCACAAGGGACGCAAAAATGAAGGGGTGATTGAATTTGTGTCCTACTCCGATATGAAAAGAGCTTTGGAAAAATTAGATGGAACTGAAGTCAATGGCAGGAAAATCAGATTAGTTGAAGACAAGCCTGGTTCTAGAAGACGCCGGTCCTACTCCAGGAGCCGGAGTCACTCCAGGTACCGTGGCCCTCTGTGTGTCGGAGCTCACCGTAAATTCATTAATGCGTGCGTGCATAGTCCATTTTCATTCTCCTGTTGGATTCTCGGTGACGTGGTGCCATCTGGTTCAGTAGCTCAGAACCTTGAACTGAATATTTATCTGTGAAGCTCTTGAACTCTTACGTCATTAATACAAATAGAAGTAAAGTCCTTTCTCTGAGGCAGGAATCAGTGCCCTTCTTTCCCATTTCTTCTTGGGTTCGCCAGACTATACCCTCATTGGGAGCAATCGTGGTCACTGATGAGTCCCTTGGTCACTCTCCCAGATGCTCCAGCTACTCAAAACTGGAGACTTTCTTATTCGGCAGTTACTCTGCAAATGGGCCAGGCACTTGTGAAAAAGGCAAATACAGTTCATGCCCTCATGAAACTCAGTCTGGTGGAGGAGACGGGCATTGAGGAAACAACCGCCATTGTGCGCGTTTGTCTAAGGAGAGGTGCACGGCATGAGCGGTCTGAGAGCAGGCAGAGGCTCCCCGAGGACACACCGTGGAAACTGAGCCCTGAAGGATGACTCGGAGGTGACGGGCAGGGACCAGGTCTATGCGCTGCAGTTTATTTATTGATTTTAGAGAGCGGAAGGGAGGGAAACAGGAAGAGAAACATTGATGTGAGAGACAGACATTGATTGGTTGTCACTCATATGCACCCTGATCGGAGGCCAAAGCCACTACTTTTCCATCCATGGGACAGTGCTCCCACCCACTGAGCCACACTGGCCAGGATGACGTGTCTCAATTCTCCTTTGAATCACTGATGTATCCTTCTTCGCCTTCTCTTTTTTTCCATGCATTTAGTTGTTTGAAAAAATGGTTATCTGCTTTGAAGACTTCCCCATAGTTGAGATTGCTAATTGTGTCCTTGCGGAGGTGTTTAACGCATTCCTTTAGCCTGTCCGCCACTCTTCCAAACTTGTCGTCAGACGCTGAGGCATTTAGAGTAAGGCCGGGTGCGCTTCCTACGTAGCGCCTCGTGCGTCCTGCTGCCCCACTCGTGGCGTCTGGATGCCCCGCTCAGATGGTTACCGCGCGCACCGGTGTGTGCAGGAGCCGTTCGCCTGCGCCATGCATCACCGGCTTCCGCGTCAGCGTGCCCCTGGCAGCTCTAGCGGCTGTAGATAATCATTAGCTGGAGCCCTTCACTGGAGGCTGCAAAATGATGCCTGTCTCATTTTATCATTCTTTCTGCGTTTCAAGGCTATAATTCTATAGAGGATGATTTCCCTCATCTATCCTTTTGTTACCCACAAACAGAGTTTTTATAGGACATGCAAATAAAGTTTGCTACCTTCATTTACCAACTTTCAGAATATTAAGTGCATCCTAGCAAATCCCAAAGGTGATAAGGGTGGTTGTTTAGTATCATTTTGAATGAATTCTTGGATGTTTATACATTTAATGTTTCATTTATTGCAGTCATAGTGTTTTATGCTCAAATTATTCCCTTTTTTGTTATTGGGAACCCTTCAAGTTGGCTCCTATTTCAGTACCTTTTGGTTTGGTTTGGTTTTTGTGTGAATAGGCTTTACTAAATATTTGCCAAAACTGCCCTGGCTGGTGTAGCTCAGTGGATTGAGCGCAGGCTGCGAACCAAAGGGTCCCGGTTCGATTCCCAGTCAGGGCCCATGCCTGGGTTGCGGACCAGGTCCCCAGTGGGGGCCACGTGAGAGGCAGCCACACATTGATGTTTCTGTCCCTCTCTTTCTCCCTCCCTCCCCCCCTCTGAAAATAAATAAATAATCTAAATAATATGTATATATGTGTGTGTATATATATATTTCCCCAAACTTTTTATTGCGATCATTTTCAAACAAAGTTGAAAGAACAGTTTACAAACATCACTATACCCTTCCTTCTGGCTTCAGCAGCTGTTGGCATGTTGTCTTCTTCTGTCTTGTCTCCCACTCTGTATGTATGTATGACTCATACATACATGACAAAAGCATGTTTATAGGTATTTATAAGCGCACCCTGTACATTGATTTTGTTGCAGCGTTTGAAGGGAGTTGTATAAATTATGACACTCTGCTCCACAGAATGAGGGTAGCCACCTTCCGTTTTCTGCCCTCAGCCCATGAACAGTGATGCTGTAAAGCTGTGCTGTGTCCAGGCCGTGCTCCAGTCTCCCCAGTTGTTCCTTGGATGTCTTTGGAGCTGCATTTGTGTGTGTGTTTTCTGACCAGACCCAATCCAGTCCGGACGTGCATTGCGAGGGGTCGTTAGTTCCTTTGGTCTGAAGCAGTCCTCCTTCCCCCTTGCCCCTATGATGTTTACTTTGCTTGGGTTTTTTTTTTTAAATACTGTCTCACATTCTGAATTTATTTATGTTTCCTCTTGGTGTCACTGAATTTGAACTTTACCTCCAGAAGTACCTGTAATCTGAAAGTTAGATCCAAACAGGAGTAAATGAGATACAGGTTCGACATTTTGGGTGAGCGTCCTTTCATGGATGACGGTTCCCAGGGCCCTTTGGGAGTTATCCCCTTTCTGCTGTGATGAGATATTCTGGGCCCTTATTTTTTTTCATTCATGTCCTGCCTTATATCTGGATCCCTTGTTGCTTTTGGTAGGCAATGATAAGGAGAGTCCACAGTTTTGGCTGATTAAAGATTTTTTTAAAGTTTGGAGTGTATTTTTAAAACGGCTCTCTGGTCACAGTGAGTTGAACGGATGAGACATGTAAAGAGCCGGGGTGGTAGCTGGGGTTGGGGCTGAAGGACCAGTACGTAAGATGAGGGAGAGAGCCAGGTGGCCGGTGCGAGGAAGTAGGTAAATAACAGCAGCACCTGCGGAAATAAGGCAGGAGCCCAGCGTTGTGGGCTTGGGGGGGAGTGCATTCAGGATTATTAGAGTTGCTGAGAGTTTTGCGGAAGCCACCCAGGGGGGGTGTTTGTGAGCAGCTAGATCCGTGGGCCTAGAGCACAGGAAAGAGGTCTTTCTCAACTTCGTGCCTGGACAGTCGGTGATGCCCATATTTTCTTGCTGAAAACATGTCTGAGCGGGCTCTGTTTGGCTATGCTTTTGTCAGCGAGTATTTTTTTTTTTAAAGAAATGCTTTCTTCCTGTAGGTCCCGCTCTCGTAGCAGACATTCTCGTAAGAGCAGAAGCCGAAGTGGCAGCAGCAAAAGCAGTCATTCGAAGAGTCGATCTCGGTCCAGGTGGGTCTTCCTTGGCGTAAGTGGAGGGGTGAGCAGGAAACATCCTTACCATTTGCCGCATTGACTTTGATCACATGACTGCTAGTCTTATCTGGCCCGGTTTCTCCAGCTCTGCACTGGAATCCTGGGGGTTTAGAAAGCAGTCATGGCCGGGGGTTATATTGCGGGGCATGGCTCCATGTTCCTTTGGCCTTTCCATCTGACGATTAGTATCGAGTGTGAAGTTGCCTGTGAATTCGACATCACTGTGTCTTCTCAGGTCGGGCTCCCGTTCCCGGAGCAAGAGCCGCAGCCGCAGCAAGAGCCGCAGCCGCAGCAAGAAAGAGAAAAGCCGCAGCCCCAGCAAGGGTGACAAGAGCCGCAGCCGCAGCCGCAGTGTGGACAAGCGCCGCAGCAAGAGTAAAGACCAAGTTGAAGAGAAGGTTCCGAACAACAATAACACCGGGAAGTCCAAGAGCAGGAGTCCCAGTCGACAGAAAAGCAAGAGTAAAAGCAGGAGCAGGAGCCAGGAGAAGAGAGTGGAGGAGGAGAAGCGGGGCAGCAGGAGCAGGAGCAGGAGCAAGGAGAAGAGCCGGAGTCAGGAGAAAGCCCCCCGCAAGAGCAGGAGCAGGAGCAAGGGGGGCAGCCGGAGCCGCAGCCGGAGTCGCAGCAAAAGCAAGGACAAGAGGAAGGGGAGGAAGAGGAGCCGGGAGGAGAGCCGCAGCCGCAGCCGGAGCCGCAGCCGCAGCAAGAGCAAGAGGAGCAGAAAACACAGCAGCAAGAGAGACAGCAAGTCCGGCAGCAGCGAGAAGAAGAAGAAGGAGGACGCCGACCGCTCCCCATCCAGATCGCGGTCCCGCTCGGGGTCGAAGGAGCGGGACCAGGCCAAGCCCGAGTCCAGCCAGAGGGAAGGCCGAGGGGAGAACGAGGATGCTGGCACCAATCAGGAGACCCGGTCCCGGTCGAGGTCCAATTCTAAGTCCAAACCAAACCTTCCATCAGAATCACGCTCCAGATCAAAGTCTGCTTCAAAAACCCAGTCTCGGTCCAAGTCTAGATCCAGGTCTGCATCCAGATCGCCCTCCCAGTCTAGATCTAGATCCCACTCACGGTCCTAACTGGCTACGGCCACGGCTGGAACTACCCGAGAAGTTTTGTACATGTTTGGTAGCCGTAGCACAAGTGATTGAAGTAGAACATACGTCACTGCTGTACATTTTTAACTCCCCTAATGGTGTGTCTACAATTGTTAAATCTAAGTGCTTCCTCTCTGTAAAGCCTCCTGGCACCAGGCCCTCCTGCTCGACTGAAAACAATCTTCTCTTTGAAAACCCCCTTTCCTCATGGCCCACAGTAGAATATCCAAAATGCCTTGGCTTTCAGGCCTGGCCTTTCTTACAGGGAGCTCAGTACCTGGATGGGTTTAAGGCTGGAATGATGACATAGGTAGGTATGGTGAGTTCAACCATTTTTGCCCCTGAATTGATGCCCTTTGATGTACTCCATTTAGTGAAAGTGCTAAGTCTTAAGTTTCCTACCACTTTGGTTTCATATTTTTGGACTTAACAAAGTTGTGAATAGCACAGTCAAGGAAAATTGATACCTGCAGTAACCCATAGGAAATAAACTATAGAGTTCCATATTCTGGTATTGTGATTATATTGTTTTATATTAAAAAAGAAAATAAAAGAATTTTTTTTTAATTTTATTTTTCCCCGTCTTGCAAAGTATAGTGACCCCTGTTTCCATTAAATTTGAATAAAGACTATTTTTGCTTGACAAAATTTCATGGTTCTTGAATCAAAGTTGCATTTCCTGATCTCTCTTGATAACTCTTTTCTTAGTATAAAAAATTCCATGTATAATGACTCTTTGGTTTCTTAAGATCATGGCTAGGGAGACATTTTTCCTAAAGGATTTTCCTCACCCAGCAGTATAAAGGAATTTAGTTTCTTAAGAATTTACAGCCCTTCCTTGGCCCTGACCATTGCGGCTCAGTTGGTTGGGTGTCATACTGCAAAGTGAAGGGTTGCCAGTTCAATGCCTGGTCGGGGCACATGCCTGGGTTGCAGGTTCCATCCCTGAATGGGGCACATGCAAGAAGTGGTCGATCGATGATTTTCTCCCTCTTTCTCCCTCCCTTCCCCTCTAAAAATAAATAAAATCTTTAAAAAAATTTTTTTTTTAAGTTAGGATTTGAACTCGGGTCAAGCAGGGTTTCCACAGGACTGAATCTGCTTTCCTTAAGCAAAAATCTCTAAGTGGCTTCAGGACAATGCCACGAGCCCACCACTGTGAATAAATTTTAGTGGCGCCATCATTTGATGACTCAAAGGCCTGCTTTGGAGCACCCATTTGTCCAAGCCCAGGTCATCATTCCACATTCTAGGTACCAAAGAACGAAGAGCAGAAAGATGGTACACTTTAGCTTCCGTAGTGGGAGGCAGCACAGTAACACCCAGGAGAATGCATTTAATAGGGAATTTTCCAAAAAGGAAGCAGCCAAAGAAATACAACAGCCCGCTATCATTAGCCTCTGGATGCTCAAAATCCACACATACCTTCCTTTTCATACTTAACCTTTCCTCCCCTCTCCCTCCCAAAAAAAGAGTAGAAGGCAAAAATAAGGATAAAAAACAAAGAGTAGTGATAAAAGTAGTAACAGATGTAGTAGATATTAAACTATGTCAGTAATCACTTGAAATGTTAGTTATGTAGATAAAAGATTTATCAGCCCTGGCCTGGTTTTGCATCCTATAAACTGTAAAGTCACAGTTCAATTCCCGGTCAGGGCACATGCCTAGGTTGTGGGTTCGGTTCCTGGGCAAGTGGGAGAGGCAACCAATCAATGTTTCTCTTCCTCTCTTCCCCACTCTCAAAAAAAAAAAAAGACTTTCAGTGGAATTTTAAAAAGAGCCATCTATATGTTGTTGAAAGAAACCCATTTTAAGTACAGAGACACATTAAAAGCAAAGGGTTAGAGAAAGGTTATGGTAACACTAATCAAAGAAAGGTGTAGGGGGCTAGGGGAAAAAATGGTGATGGAAGGAGACTTGGGTGGTGCACACAGTACGGTGTACAGTTGATATCAGTGATTGACAGACCTAGCAGGCAGGAAATCAGTACGGACAGTTGAACTGAAGAGTGCCATTAATAAGCATCTAATTGACAAAATAACGGCAGAAACATTCTCAAGTTTACATGGAAAATTCAAAATAGACCACATCTGGTCCATAAAACACATTAAAAAATTTAAATGCCAAGTATGCTTTCAGACCACAGTAGAATTCAACTAGAAATGAACAACTGAAAGCTAGGAAGTTTCAAGATGGTTGGATATTAGACACATACCTAATAACGTGGGTCAAAGAAATCCTGAGAAATATTTTGAGCAAATGATAAGAGCTTACCAAAATTTGTGAGATGTAGCAAAAGCAGTCTTGGAAGTATCTAGCACTAAATGCTCCTATTGGAAAAAGAAAAAAGTCTAAAATCAATAATCTTATTAAGCTTCTGCCTTAGGAATCCAGAAAAAAGAACAGCAAGTTAAATCCAATGTAAGCAAAGGAAAGAAAAATTAGAGCAGAAATCCATGAAACTGAAAACAGGAATTCTATAGAGAAAATCAACAAACCAAAGGATTCAGAAAATTTATAAACTTACATGTAGGCTAACCAATAAAAAAAGTAGATAGAAATAACTAATATCAGAAATGAAAGGGGCCATATCACTACTGATCCTGTGGACATTAAAAGGATAAAAATGTTATGAACAACTTATCCCCACAAACTTGATAATCTTGATGAAATGGAACACTTCCTTGAAAAAAGCTCTGCCAGAACTAACAGAGAGAGAGAGAGTAACTCTAAAAGCACCAAGCCCAAACAGTTCACTGGTGAGTTCTACCAAACATTTAAGGAAAAAACTATACCAATATTCAGTATCTTCCAGAAAATAGAAGCAGAGTAATATAAGATCTTTGATTTCTTTTGCCAGGGGTCTTGTACATATTTTGTTAGATATATACCTAAGTAATGCATTTTTGAAGGGTGTTAGTGTAAATGGTATTGTTTTTAATTTTGAATTCTAATTGTTCATTGCTGTACATAGGAAAGCAATGGACTGGTATATTAATCCTAACTCATTTTTTGACACCAGCATTACCCAACCATCAAAACCAGACAAAGACATTACAAGAAAAGTATAGACCAATATTCATGAACATAGATTTAAAAAACCTCAACAAAATATTAGCAAGTAGAATCCAATGATGTATAAAAGGAATTATACAATAGCTCATGCAAGGTGGTTCCGAGCAGAACACAGGTGGGAGCTGACCTTGGCCCACACCACCTGGGAAACCCCAGAGTCTGCACACCCAGTGGACAGCTACAGACCACGTCAGAGCACCACCACCCTGCCCCTGCAGAGCTGATCCTCCACAGAGGGCAGATGTTAGTGGTCAGTGGTCACAGCCAATCATTGGAGCTGACTGGCCTGGGTAAATCCCTTGATCTGCCAATCAGTCAAGGCTCAACTACAGGAGGAGGCTATACTCAGTTCACACAATGGACGCACCTTGAGTATTCAGCTTGGGTGACAGAAGGCTGTGCCACTGGACCCTACAGGACACCTACTACATTAGGCCATGTACCAAGATAGGGAATCATAGCAGCTCTACCTAATACATAGAAACAAACACAGGGAGGGAGTTACAAGGAGGCTGCCAAAACAAGGATACAGGAACACATAGCCCAAATGGAAGAACGGATCAAAACTCCAGAAAAAGAACTAAACAAAATGGAGATAAGCAATCTATCATGTAGAGTTCAAAACATTGGTTACAAGGATGCTCAAGGAACTTAGTGAGGACCTCGAGAGTATAAAAAGGATCCAGTCGGAAATGAAGGATACACTAATTGAAATAAAGAACAATTTACAGGGAAACAACAGTAGAGTGGATGAAGCCAAGAATCAAATCAATGGTTTGGAACATAAGGAAGCAAAAAAAAAAAAAAACTAATCAGAACAAAGAGGAAAAAAAAAAAAAACAAGGATAGTGTAAGCAGCCTCTGGGACAATTTCAAGCATTCCAACATTTGCATCACAGGACTGCCAGAGAAGAGAAAGCAAGAAATTGGAAATCTATTAGAAAAAAATAAAACTTCCCTAATTTGGTGAAGGAAATAGACATGCAAGTCCAGGAAATACAGAGAATCCCAAACAAGATCGATGCAAAGAGGCCCACTCCAAGACACATCATAATTAAAATGCCAAAGGTTAAAGATAAAGAGAGAATCTTAAAAGCAGCAAGAGGAAAGAAGTTAGTTACCTACAGGGGAGCTCCCATAAGACTGTCAGCTGATTTCTCAAAAGAAACTGCAGGCTAGATGGAAGTGGCAAGAAATATTCAAAGTCATGAAAATCAGGGACCTACAGCCAAGATTGCTCTACTCAGCAGAGCTATCGCTTAGAATCAAAGGGCAAATGAAAAGCTTCCCACACAAGAAAAAGACTAAAAGAGTTCATCATCTCCAAACCATTATTATTTGAAATGTTAAAGGGACTAATTTAAGAAAAAGATCAAAACTATGAATAAAATGGGAATAAATACCTACCTATTAACAAATGAATCTTAAAAACAAACTAAGCAAACAATAACAGAGAGAGTCATAGATATGGAGAGCGTTTGGATGGTTGCCAGATGGCAGGGGGCTGTGGGGGAAAGAGTGAAGAGGTGAGGGGATTAAGAAGTACAAATAGGTAGTTACAGAATAGCCATGGGGATGTAAAGTGCAGTATAGGAAATTGAGTAGTCAGAACATTTATATGCATGACCCATGGACATGAACAGTAGTGGGGGGCAAATGGGGAAAAATTGGGACAACTATAATAGCATAATCAATAAAGTATAATTAAAAATTATACACCAAAACCAACTGCAGTTATTTGAGGTATGCAAGACTTAGTTCAACATTAAAAAACCAATTAACGTAATCCATTACATGAACAGGGCAAGGAAGAAAAATGACATGAGCATATCAATAGATGTAGAAAAAGCATTTTTGAAAACCCAACACTCATACATGGTAAAAACTCAGCAAGCTAGGAATAGTTTCCCTCAACTTGAGAAAAAAATCTACAGAAGACCTACAGGTAACATCATACATAATTGTGAGAAAATAGATGGTTTTCCCCTAAGAGCAGCAGCAAGGCAAGGACATCCCCTCTCACCACTCTCATTCAACATTGTATCGGATTGTCCAGCTAATGCAATAAGACAAGAAAAGGAAATAAAAGGTAAACAGATTAGGAAAGAAAAACTATTTGAAAATTACATGATCTACTCTATAGAAAATGCCAAAGAATCAAGAGAAAAACTCCAAAAACAATTACAGCAAGTTTTCAGAATACTAGATTAATATAAAAAAGCCAATTATTTTCTATGTACAGCAATGAACAATTAGAATTTAAAGTTAAAAATAGTACCATTTGCATTGCTTAAGGTATACAGTGATTCCTCACCTATCGCGGGAGTTATGTTCCAGAGACCCCTGCGACAGGTGAAAATTCACGAAGTAGCAGCATTATATTTATTTTATTATTTATATATATTTTAAGGCTTTATAAACCCTTCCCACACTCCTATAAACCTTTCCCACTCTCTTATTAACCTTTCCCACACTCTTATAAACACTTCATATGCTCTTAAACACTTTCTACACTCTTAAACCTACGTAACTTTAACAAAATCCCGCATAATTTTACCGCAAGATCCGCGATGTAGCAAAAACTCCACGATACAGAATTAGATATATATTTTTTTTAAACCTGCGATACAGTGAAGCCGCAATAAGTGAACCATGATATAGCGAGAGACGACTGTAAATGTAACAAAATACATACCAACACTGGCAAAACAAATCACAAGTAAATAAATGGAAAGAGTCCATGTTCATGGATACGAAGGCTCAATATTGTTAACCTGTCAGTTCTTCCCAACTCGAGCCACAGATTCAAGGCAATCCCAATCAAAACGCCAGCAAGTCAGTTTGTGGCTGTTAATCTGATTTTACAGTTTATATGAAAAGGCGAAAGAGAAAAAACCCAAACAAACCCAGAACAGCCAACACAACACTGAAGAACAAAGTCAGAGGATTAATGCTACTCAACTTCGTGGCTTCCTGTAAGCTTCAGGAATCAAGACAGTGTGGTACTGGCTGAAGAATAGAGAAGACAGATCAATGGAACAGAAGAAAGAGCCCAGAAATACACCCACACAAACATTGTTAACCGACCTTCCGCAAGGAGCAAAGGCAATTGGACACAGAAAGGACAGTCTGATTCCCTCAGCTGCCCCCACACCCCCGAGGTAGACGCAGGAAGCTGCGAAGAAGCAGTCAGCCCCACGCTGACAAAGGTCTGCTACACATTTGTGATATCTGGTGTTGGCTCGGAGGATGCCAAGATGAACCAGATGAACCAGACATGGGACTTCTCTTCAAGAAGCTTCGGCTCGTTGCAGAGCTTTATTTTTAGTGCTAAAAGCCAAGGAAGCTTAACACATGCTCAGTGCAGCTATCCAAGGCAAAAAATCCCAGGATTTGAAGTGCAGGTGCCTCATTTCACCCCCAACAGGGCAGGCGAGTCCAAGAGACGCAAACCCAGGGCTTGTCCCTCTCGGCGTAGCCGCACCGGAAGTGTGTGTGGGCCACGCTGGGCACCAAACCCCAATGGCATGCGCAAGAATGCCTTTAGCAGCCTTATTCGTAAGAGCCCAAATTAGAAACAACCCAAAAGTCTTTTCAAACGCAGTGTGGCTAAGTCGTGGTACATTTCCACAACAGAGGACTACGTAGGTGAAAATGAGCAAACTACAGACACAGAGCCACGTGGGTGAATCTCCCAAACATAAAGAAGACAGACGCAGAGGAGCGCAAACTTAAATTCCATATACGTAAACTTTTAAAACTGCCAAACTAAAATTTTGCTTTTTTAAAAAAACAACAATACTAAACTATAGTATTAGAGGTCAGAGCAGCCTGTTGTTTTGGACGGAGGGAGGAGGTTGTCATTGGAGAAGACTCTGCGGGCCTTCTGGAGTCTGGGTGTGCTCTGCTTCCGGACCAGAGAGGAGGACTGGATGGGAGTTTGCTTCATGAACGTGGACTGAGCTGGACATTCCGGTTTTATACTCACAACAGAAAGAGTTGTGAGTATATTATGCTGGAGGTGTATTATACTCACAACAAAAGAGTTTTACTGAAAGGCAAGTGGAGACTTAATCAGACCCCACTGGAATCAAATTCCTTCTTTCACAAGATAGAATATTTATCCTCAAGTCACACTTCCCAGGAACCCCTGGTGTTTCTGAGTCCATTAAGAACCTCAGGGTATTCCTAAAGAAATGCAAATTGAACAACCATTTGGTATTATTTACATCTGGTATCTATTATAAGCCCCTACTTCCCCACCCCTGACAGCCCCACTAATTCCGAACCGGTGGCATAAATCACCCGGAATGACAGAGAAACCTAGAGAAAGCAACTAGTACTCTCACTCCGGGGCATTCACCCTGAGGGGGCAGCTGGAACAAAGAGAAGAGCACCCAGTACAGAGGTCTTTATACCGCCAACAAGGAAGCCATCGGGTCCGACAGCAGGACACTCACAAACCCAGTCTCCGCAGCACCCTCAGGGGCCATTCTGCCCGCACTGGACTGGTACACAGTTCTCAACCCCATTCCTAAATTTCTTTTTTTAAGATTTTTTTTATTTTAAGAGAGAGGGGAAGGAGGGAGAGAAACACCAATTGGTTGCCTCTCATACACCTCCAGCTGGGACCTGGCCCATAACCCCGGCATGTGCCCTGACCGGGAATCAAACTGGCAACCTTTCAGTTTGAAGGCTGGCATTCAATCCACTGAGCCACACCAGCTGGAGCTATTTCTATGAAAAAGCTTACAAAGGTTTATATATTGAATATATGTAGTGAATCATCTTTATTGAAAAACTCAAATTACCTGAAAACTGAAAACTTCACTACCACACACATCAGCGACTAGGGCCTGCCGGTGTTGTTCATTTAGCTGCCGTGAAGCTGGCTGTAGACGCTTCCGATGATCTTGAAGTCATCACCTGAACGTTTTCCCTGAGGCAGCTCTCGGCCAGAGATTCGCAAAGTCTCTTGGATCATCATCAGTGGTTCTTCCAAACCAGAAACTGTGCTGGACCCAATGACGTCACTGACGCATGGCGAGGGCTCCCCGGCAGGGGCACACTGGCCAAATGGTTGCAGGCACCGGTGTCCTGTGAAGAAACTCTGCCAGGACCTGCAACTATCTGAGGACATTTTCTCATCTTTTGGCTCCTAGAATATGATGAGGGACGTAAGGTTCCTGGAAAATGTCAGTAGGAGACCAAGTAAATGATCTAATACTGGCTGTGTCCTGAGGACGCACAAGGCACAGTGGAGGGGCTTTGCACGTGGCAAGTAACCTGGTGCTCACAGCGTCCTCGTAAGGTCAGTGTGTCACCCGAATTTCACAGGTGAGGAAATGACAGATTCCAGGAAGGATGTGACTCTCACCACCTTCTTGCTGTGTGACCTTGGACAAGTTACTTAAAATCTCTGGGCCATAGTTTCCTCAATTGTAAAATTCATACCCCTATCTCCCTACTCTGTTGAGAAGGCTTGGACGCAGAGAGAGCTGATCTGGAGTCATTTCATCCCTGAGCAGGAGATGAGATCAATGTCAATCATACTAGCCTGACTTAGAGTAAGGGCTAGGTGAGTGGTGCCCTTGGCCTCAAATACCTTTCCTGCTCTCACACCAGCCCCTCCACTGGGGCTGCCTCCTTCGTAGCCCCTCCCGGCTTAGAGCCTCGACACAGGGGAGGCACCCCTCCGGGGATGCCCACTGCTGCCTGCCATGTCCTCGGTCTCCTCGTTTGTAAATGTGCCACAAAGCTACGCTGGTGCCCATGTCCCTGGGTCCAGCTCCTCTCTGCACCGCCCAACACTTGAAGCGAAGGAAAGAGGAGAGGGCCCTTGTGAGGGAGCTACCTAGGCCTCCTGACCCCTTCACCTGGTGATACAGGCCTCGCGAACATCAAAGGACACATGGCTGTCTGTTAAAAACGCAAACTTCTGCGGGCCAGGGCCGAATCCCCAAGCACGGGACCGGGCCAGCCGAGCCTGGGGCAAGTTCTCCGAGACCAGAGTTCGGGCTTAGATCAGGCTGTCCTGGGTTCCAGCCCAGCTCTGGCTCTTACCTTGTGGCTCAGCAAGCGTTTCCGGTCGGCAGGGCCTGATGGGGGCGGTGCTGCCCTCTCTCGGCCTCCTGGAGGATTACAGAGGACCCGCTCGGGCAGTGCCTCGCGGGGGCTCCCACGCTGGTCTGACTCCGCCTTCCACTCCCACAGCTTCGTCCCTTACGGCCCACCAGACAGTTTTGTGCCCTCCTTCTCCCGCACCCTGGCCTCCCCCAGCGGAATTCCTCTGTCGTAGGCGACCTGCACTGTGCCAGGGGAGCGCATCCTAAAGGCCTGAAGGCCGGTGACCCTTGGTTCTGGGCGGTGCCCGAGGGGGACGTGTACGGCCCAGGATCCCCTCGTGGGGAGTCGGCGGAGAGGCGGAATTGAGTCCCCGCTGCAAACGCCGCGGTGCTCTGGGCCCGGAAAGGCGGGCGGGAGTGGGCCCGGGTGGGTAACGCGGGCCTGCGCAGGGGAAAGGAGCCCGCCGGTGCAGGTGCGGGGCCTCGCCTCCAGGTGGCGCCAGGTCTGCCCTGGCAGCGACTCCGCCAGCCTTTGGCATCCAGGCTTCTTTGAGTCCAGGGGCTCTACGTCTCCATCGCTGTGTCTTGGGCGTACTTCCTGCTGTCCCCGCCTCGGGGCCTGGGTCCTAAGCTCTCCGCACAGCTTGGAGGCAGGGGGTTACTCCCTGGAACTGGACTCCTGCCTCGCTGAGATGGGGAAGAGTGAACTGGCGTGACTTAACCCATCATCAAGCTGTGTGACTTCGGGCATGCCAGGCACCCTCTCTGGCCCTCCTTACTTTATGTTTACAAAGGACTTTATTCAGACCTCTGGAATCTGACGTTTTATCCCATGTTACCGACAGAACTGGGACCAGTCCAGGGTTGCAGTGTAAGGGTGGGAGAAACTAGACCATGTGATCTGAGAGCCTGGGAGTTGTTCTCTGCAGGAGAGGGTGACCGATGGGTAGGTGGAGAGACAGTTCCCACAGGCCTAAACAGGAAGCTCAGTTCCGCATGTGTGGCACAGGTAATAGTGACACCTCATGTTCAGGGTGGCCTTGCACACTTGGGAAGGTAACGGATATAAAGGGCCTGGTAGCCGACAGAGTTCTACCAGACCAGGACATTCCCACTGTTGTCCCTCAGCCTAGGGATCAGGGCAGGAGGCTGGCTTTGCCCTGTTCCCCAGGAGGGTCTCATCTCCTTGACTTTCCCAGTGTCACCCAGGCTCTGCCTTCTTCTCTTTTCTGGGCTGGGGAGAGCAATGGAGATGGGCGCTCGTCCTCCCTAAGGGCTTTGTCATGGCCCAGAGACACCAGGTGAGAAGCCCAGTGGCCCACCTCAGAGCTTCCATGGGGCGGGACATGGATTTAACGTTCAGGTCCCAGAATCCTCTGAGGGCCTGAGCCTTGGGTGGGACCTTGTGACTGGGGGGAACTCTTCTGACCCTGAAACGCAGTGGTAATGCCACTAGCAGGGTCACCCTGGTCAGGTCACTGCCCCTCTCTGCACACTGGTTTCTGCCCCTATAAAAGAGCATTCGAACTGGGGTTCTGGATTCTCCTTGCCAGTCACTTTCTGAATCAGCACACTAGTCCTGCCTGTGAGGGACAAACTGCAGATGCAGAAGCTGTGAGAGAGTGCTGTGACATGCCCGAGGTCACTTAGGGAATGACTGAGCAGCAGGATCAGAACTCGGACTTGGCCACGCTCTGCCCCCTGAGCCGGCATCTGAGTTCTCAGCTGAGGGTGTGGTCGCTCCGGTGGGGCCATTTGGGCACAGGGCTGTGTCCCGAGCACTCCAAGGGCAGCCTTGACACAGGATGGTTTTAGAAACCCCTGGGGTTCTGGCAGGAAATCTGGGGCAACCTAGCTTCGGCCAGCCTGGTGGTTCCTAAAGTAGAGGTGAGAGACGGTGAATTTCCAGACCCATGCTGCTTGTTCTGTGGCCCCAGATGAGGTGGTGACATGCAGGAGATGACAGCTGCTCCCTCCCCACAGTGGCTCCCAGAGAGGACATGGAGCCTCAGGTAGGCAGGGACATACGGGTCACTGTGCCCGGACCTCTGCTTTCATAGAGGAGCGTGGGGAGAAATCCTAACCACCTCGGTCCCTGGGGTACAGCACACCCAGGCCCCTCCTTCAGAAGTAAGAAGCCAGGTCACACAGAGGCCAGCACACATTCAGGAGGAAATCGGAGTCCCAACAGTGAGGTGACTGCTGCCCACACGAGCAGGCCCAGTGGGCATCCCTCTGAAGAGTGGGAGGGCACTGCTCAGTCTGGCTGTGTGTCAGTGGGCAGGTCGGTTTGCCTCTCTGAGCCAGTTTCCTCATCTGTAAACTAGGCTTAACATTGACTTCCTAGAGCTCTCAAGGGAATTAAAAGAGGTTATACCTAGGAAAGGGGACCCTTCTCTCCCCCCACAACCCCAAATAAGCCCAGGGAAGGTTTCTTCAGCCTCTAAACGCTGCTCTGAGCCCGGAGCCTGGTGGTCAGAAGGAACCCTGTTTGGTGGGTGTCCCTCCACTTTGTGCCAGATGTTGAACATGTGTATTTTTAAAAATTATTTTTTAAAATCCTCACCCAAGGATATGCTTATTGATTTTAGAGAGAGAGGACCGGGAGAGAGTATGCATAGTATCCATTGGTTGCCTCCTGTATGCACCCCAACTGGGGATCAAACCCACAACCTCGGAATGTGCCCTCACCCAGGATCGAACCTACAACCTTTTGGTGTACGGGACTACACTAAAAAAAACTGAGCCACCTGGCCAGGACTGAACAAATGTATTCTTATTTAATCTTCAGGACAACGCTGGGAGTTAAACATTATCTCCCCGTCACTTTTTTTTTTTAACAGATGGGGAACTGAGACGCGGACAGCTGAGTCTTCTCTCCGGCTGTCTGGGAGGAGCCGAGGGGTAGAGATTAGGAAGGGGCCTGGGGGTGGGGGAGACTCGGGCCAGTCTAGGGCCAGTTGTGGGCAGGCACTCTGCTGGGCACAGGACTCCAGGGCTGAGCAAGACAGACCCATCCCTGCTCCTTCGAGCTCAGGGCAGGCCGGCGCAAAGAGGAAGCGGACTCAGTTTCCCAGCACTGACCTCGGTGTGCCTGAGCACCGTGAGGGTGTGTAATGGAGGGGCTGGCCTGGTATGGGCGCCAGAGAAGGTCTGAAGGATGAGCAGGAGCCAAAGGAACAATCAGGGGACACCAGAGCATGGATCAGAGGGTGGAAATGAGTTCAGCTACCCAGGAAGGGCAAGTGTGAGGGGCAGGTGCCAGTTTGTGGACGTGAGAAGAGATTTTAAATTCCATTCGGACCACAATGGGGAACCACTGAGGGTGTTAAGCTGGGAGTGAGAGGTGGGCTCAGATTCAGTGTAGGGATGCTCCGATGTCCCTCTGCATAGCCTGCGACAGCTCCCTGGGACAGGGAGAAGGGGGCTAATTCCAGATCAAAAGGACAGGGCCTGGGAACTTAATGAATTCAATGGAAGGGGAAGAGGGAGGAGCCTAAGGTGACCCCTGGTGTAGTTGGCCTTGGAGGTAGGGGGCAGTGGGCTCTTCACGGAGGGTGGACAGGAGGCGCAGGAACAGCCAGGATTGCTGGGTCCACAGAGACTTCCTGAAAGGTGTCTGGCTAGTAGTGAGGCCCAGGCTGGAGGAGCCCCAACTCGGGGGCGGAAAGGGGGCCAGAGAGGGGGTGAAGCCAGGAGGGACAGGCCAAAGAAACAAGTGAGAAACACGAGGACAGGTGGAGTACCCAGCACAAGGACAGCCAGGCAGTCCAGGCCTGGCCTCCGGAGTTGATGTCCCCAGGAAAAGCAGTGCCTGAGGGGGCAGGAGGAAGGAATCTGTGAGGGCGGAGGGCAGTGTGCGCCGGAGGGGGGGGTGTGTGAAATACAGGGCCGATTTCGGGGTCTCCAGCGGAGGAGGTGTCGGGACGCGGGAGGTGGGAGGAGGCTGCGGCCTCAGTGGGGCGCAGGCAGCAGCCCAGCCCGAGAGCCGAGGGCGTTCTCTTCCCAGCTCAGGCCGATGGAGCCCTCAGTCCCACGTGCGCTGCAGCAGGACTCTCCCACCGCAGGGGGCAGCCCTGGAGACCCCGGCGCCGCCCCACCCCCTGTGGCCTCCTCTGAACACCGGTAATCTCCAGGTGGGTCCACCCGAGGAGGCTCTGCTCCCAGGGGTGGCCGAGGATGCGTGGTCCCCAGGCTCCCGGGAACGCCAGTGCCATCCCCAGTTCCTCTCCACCGAGCCGCAGGGCAGGAGCCGGCGTTCGAGGCCTAGCTGTGCATGTGGCTTCGGGACCCGCTCTGCCACGCGTTGGAAGGCGGGGTGGCCCAGGCCCGCGACGTCCTCCAGTTCCCCGTCTCCGCCTGGGGCGCACAGCCGGGTCTCATTACCTCCCACAGCCCGCCCCTCGCGCCCCGCGGGCCGGGGGGTCTCGGCGGCCGGGGGAGGGGCGCGCTCTAATCAATCCCAGGCCGGAAATGCCTCCCGAGGGGCCCCGCGGGGCTGCGGGAGTGAGGTGGGGGCCCGGCACCGGGACCTGGCGGTCCTCCCGAGCCCCCCTCCTCTGAGCCCGCCCCCAGCATCATGGAAACTGGGCTGCCGGCCGACCCCCGCGCTCCGCGCCACATTCTTGCCTCTGGGGGCGGGCGGGGCGCCAAAGCCAAGCCGCCCCCTGCAGGCCGGTCCGCGGGCGCTCCGCGGTCCTCGGTGCCCGCCTCCTGCTTCGGGACGCGCACCGCCCCCCCCCCCCCCGCCCCACCTGCAGCCGGGACGCTTCTCCTGAGCGGGTGTGGGAGGCCGAGCAGGACCGCCGCACCGCACTGGACTCGCTAGTTCCGGGGCTCGGGCGCGTCCCTCGTGCCCGCACCCCACCCGTCTGGGCACTAGTCGCCGAGCCCCGCCCTCGCGGCCGGAGTTCAGCCCGTCGGCGTCTAGCGAAGTGGACGCCGTCTGCCCATTTCTCAGGTGAAGGCAGTGAGGTCCAGACGGCGGAAGGGCTGGCGGAGCAGGAACCGGGCCGCCTCCTCCGGGCAGTCCCCCGGACGGCGCTGGGCGTCAGTGGGCTCTCGAAGCCCCGCGAGTCCCCTCCCCGGCGCCCGGACCGAGGGGATCTGGGAGGCGCGGGACAGTGTGCGGCCTGCGACCCCTGAGGCCGCGGAGCTGGGCGGGGGGCTCTCGGTTCCCTCCCGCGGGGAGAGGGAGCCCTCCCGGGCTTCTGCGGACGGGCGCGGGGGACTCGCGCCGCATCTCCGCGTGCACACGCGTGCACACAGCACCCACCCGCGACACGCAGACCTGAGTCGTTGCTCCCTCCAGCGGCGGGGCCTGGCGGGGCGCGCGCCGGCCGGGCCGGGGGACTCCCGGGGGCGGGGCCCGGGCGACGCGGGGCGGGACGGGGCGGGGCGGGGCCCCGGATTCCGCGGAGACCGCGGCAGCCCGCGAGTCGCGGCGCGCGGACTCCGACCCAGACCCGCCCGGTGCCAGGTG